>LKNJ01000952.1:0-173471 GCA_002120245.1 Maccullochella peelii
CCAATAGTTCACCGACCACCGCCTGGAGAGTGGAAAGCATGTCTCCCCACTCCATTGTCTCCAAAGCACAATCAAAATCTGCACTGTGATCCATCTCGTTGGCAGATGCTTGGTGTGCTATCTCTCTACAGTTTGTTCTCACTGAACTCATCCAGAAGAATAACTCTTGTCTGATTCTATCTGATGGTCACTGTTCTCCTGTAACACACATTGATAGGAATCTGGTTTTGAGACACTTTTGTAGGCAGTCACATCAGGGATAAAAGCCCAATGTGCAAACTTGCTGGACAGACAATCAGCTCTGGCTGAGAGTGATAACACAATTCTGAATAATAATAATAATAATAATAATAATAATAATAATAATAATAATAACAACAATAAAATCTAACAGAATTTGAAATATCAGGCAAATGACTTGAGGGAAAGTTCCCATTGTAAAAGTACAATTATGAGGTATTTCCATTTCTGCTACTTTCTACTTCACTACATTTCAGAGGAAAATACTGTGCATGTTACTAGCTATTGTTTACTACTTACTTTGCAGATAAAAATTTTACATAGCTTATTTAACATATAATCAGTTTACAAAATGCAATGTATTGTTAACAATTAAACTACCCAACAATACATACAATTGTTAATTGGTTTTACCTCACAACATGTAACAATTAAATACAGTTTACATGAGTATCAATAATCCAATAAATGATATAAAACTTTTAAAGGAGCCAATATGCATGAGTACTTTTCATTTTTACATTGTAGTATGGCTACTTCTACTTAAGTAAAGGCTCTGTGTTGCTGCATTAAATCATCAGCCAACATCCCAATAAGCTAAGTTTCTTAACTTTCTTTCTTTACAATTATTCCAGTTGAAAAATACTGTTGTACTGACAACTAACAGTCCATAGAAAAGATATATGTTAGTTGTATGTTCAGAGAAACAAGCGCACCTCAATCAGCATGAGTGGTTTACCTGTTTCTGCGTTTTGAACACAACCACTTTCAAACCTAGCTAAAAAGCTAGCTGTGTCTACTGCGTTCACTGACGGTTCTAACAATCTTTGCATTTCTCTTGAGTTGTGGACTCTTCCAGTTTTCCTCGAGAAGATAAGTTGTTCACAGGTTGTAGTCTGCTGGTGAAATGAACCAGAGGAATCACATAGTCACATCATTGTGCAACACACACGTTCTGTACAGCGTCACACGTGTTCGAACTTAGAACAGAACCATAATGTTCATTATGACATCGCACATTCATTTGAATATTCTATCCCACATTTCCATCCACTTCTTCATCCATAACAAGTTCAGACAGTCAGTGGTGGAAAAGTACCTAAGTACATTTAATTAAGTACTGTACTTAAGTGCAGCTTTTAGGTACTTGAGTATCTCCATGTCATGCTACTTTATACTTCTACTCCAATACATTTCAGATGGAAATATTGTACTTTTTACTCGACTACATTTATTTGATAGCTGTAGTTTCCAGTTACTTTACATATTCTGATAGTTAATATAATCAACAAATACATTATGATATATTATACATTTAGAAACCCAGCAGTATAAAAAGTCATTCAAATTAGCCCTACCTTTACCAACAATAAAGTGATGCTTGCACATTAAAGAATTAAATTAAAATAAAATCGTAATTATAATCCAATAATATATATAATTCTGAAATGTACCATTTTGCACAAGTACTTTTACTTTAAGTATATTTTAATTGTTATGCCAGTATTATTGTACAAGTTCTTAAGGTATAAATTTGCCCATTGTGTATAAAATTTTATAAAATTATACGTATCGATCGTTGTTGACCATAAAACTAGATGATTTTACTAGCTGACATTCTTGACCCATCTTTATCATCTACTCAACTGTTACCGGAGATGATTCATCCTGACACGGAAGAAATATTTTTAATATTGACTCACATTATTACGCATATATGGTGGCTAAAATGTTTTCGTTTTAATAGTCCAATAACTAGCCTGTGAATAATGTTATGAACTGCTATGGCAAATGATATGGGCAACTTGGCTTACACTGTATTTCTACATTGAGATTCTACGTAAATGACTACAACGACACAGACTTTCATGGTAGTGTTTTTTTATTCATGGTTGTCAAAGAGGCAGAACCGTGAGAAAAGAGGTGGAAGTATTAAGTCTGTAGATAGAATAATTATGAGACATTTAATTCGGAAGTAGATCAGACAGAATACAAATCAGCATAGCTGAGATTAAAAAAAAAATATCTATGGTTGACTCAAATAAAAACCATGACTACAAGAACTCTAGTATTGTTATTAGTATGCTTAAGCTAAAGTAAAATATAATTCAAATAAATGGGGTAGCTACAGTCATTTAAAGGACAGTACACGCTCTAAGCACTCTACACATGCAGTCCTTCACGAGTTAGACATTCTGTGCTTGAATGCAACGTTGTAGATGCGCCACCGGGGGTGAACTAAGGCCAAGGTTTATTAAGCATCTCAGATTAGGTGAAGATTCCCGTTAGTTTTGCCTTTTGGTTCACCATGAGTTACATAGACTGATGACTAACCCTTCACTAAAACAAGATGAATAAACTCAAGTTAGTATGCAATACATGGAGATGGCCTTGGTATTAATGCCCTGCAACCTTAAGCACAGCTCTTTTGCCATCACAGAATTGATTACGCACACATTATCAGTGACATTAAAAAAACAAAAAACTGAATTGCTTCTCCAGTGTACATTGTGTCTTTACTGCAACTGGAAACACACAGGTATTCAATGATAAAGTCTATTTGCCCAGAGTGGAATTTGACACAGGAAAGTCTAGGTTGAGGGTTCTGAAATATGATTGATCATGCAGCTTCATAACAGTGACGTTGTCATTTACATGTTCAGTAACAACTGTATCTATATTTATGATGATTATCTAAAAGCAACATGTGGTTCCCAGACAGTGGTTTATAAAAGAGGAGGTTCACAGTGCTCTCTCACACCAAGCAATCATGGCTCAATCTACTTTTGTGAGAAAAAGCGCAAGAAGTTTAAAATAAAATAAAAAAATGACAATCGAGAACAAAAACAAAATATGTAAACACACAATATGTAGCATTTCTGCCTGTTTCTGCATTTCATAGAGACAGAGAGAAATCAAGGGGCCAAAGCAAAACAAAGCCAGGCTCAAATAATTAAAATAAATGCAAAACATAAACTGAGAATTTGTTTTTACACATTCCTTCATACTAAAGACTTGCTGCCAGGAGCAAATACATTACCGACACTTGGAATAATCAACAAGCACAACACTCGCCAACATTCCTGGGTTTGCAGCACTGCAGATGAATCCGGTTTGAGAAATATTAAACCCAACTTCCACATCATATAAAGATCTGAAGCGCTATACAACATACCTGCAAGTTAAGGCTGCGTCAATTGCTTGTGGGTAAAAATTAAAAAAAATTTAAAAAGTCAACAAACACCCAGATGTGGTTTAGCTTGTATGTGGATGATTTAATCAAAATATTGGATCATGGAGACATTAATATGTACTTTGTATGACTGCATTTTCCATGGGTAAATAATCCACTGAAAATATTCCAACTGTGGTTCTCCTGGCCTGCTAACATGTAATTACATGGGTGCACAGCTTCAGAGGTAAAATTAGCACTATGCAATTTGTAGTTCTCATAGTCGGAATTTACCACCAGTTAAATGAGAGCATACAAGCATTCTGCATTCACTGTTTTTAAAAGACACTTTTAAAGACATTTTTGATACAATCCCAATACATTCTAGTGGTTACAACTGTTTAGTAATACTCTTTAAAAAATGAGGGCAATAAAACCCTTAAACCTCACATCAAGTGTGTGGGCCTGTAGTAATAGACATGCATAAAAGGCCAGATGGAGTGGACAAGACAGAATGCATCACTCACTCACAACTAAAAGCCTCTAATAATTAAAAACCTTTATGCAGTCAATAATTTTTACACTGTATACAAAATTGGCACGCACTAACGAGGAAAAATAGGTTAATAAGCCAGCGACAAATTATATCAAAACAACAAAAGCATAACTGTGTGTAACTGTGGCTTGCTCGAAGGGTGCAATGATAGACAAAAAGCGAAAATGAAAAGAGGCAGAGGCCAGCCTTGAGGACCGATCCAACATTCTCCAATCTAGGACTCTGTCTTTTTTTTGTTTTTCTTTAGGAAGGAAGGAGTGCGGAACTTCTTTTTCTTTTTGGAGGGTGATTTGCTGGGAGACTCTTCACCCTCCTGGTCGCCAGCATCAGCAGGCTCCTCCCCCTCAGCTTCGTCTGCATCTGCGGTGGCAGGGGCAGCAGCGGAGTCTTCGGCAGGAAGTGCTGGGGCGTCGGAGGGGTCATCAGGTGTTAAATCTGGAAGGGTCTGTCTCAGGGTGGCTGCGTCGCTCTCATCCTTATATGTTTGTTCTGGCAAGGACTCTGGTGGAAGAGCAAGGAGAGAGTTATTGATCACAGAGGACAAACTGATGGATCTGCGCTGCTGAGCTTACACACCACTGAAGCTACTACAAATTGACCACTGGAAAAGCTGTTGATTTTCTGCTTTAAAAAAAAAAAAAAAAGCATCCACTTGTCACTGCATGAGTTCACACAACTTGCCCTCTTTAGTTTATGGCATCTGTGAGTTTGATGTACTTAAATCAGTTCAAGATACTGTTGACTTTGAGCAATATAAAGCACAAACGTCAAACACTTCTACGGGCGACATTCCCACTAAAAGCCAAAAGAGCACCTCACAAACACAAATAATACACCTGACACCAAAACCCCAAACAAGATGCAATGTCTCTTACATAACAGAAAAGCATCTCTCCAGGACTCACTATCTTTACTTCTTACCTTAGCTTTAATGACAATAAGCAACTACAAATAAGACTTTGCTCATTCATCTCCGACTTATTTTTCTTATTTTGACAGGCCCAAGCTGGTACACAGCACTTGTGTTTTACCTTCATTTAAACAGGGAAATCTTAATGAGTGCAGTTCCCTTGCTCATTTGCACCCTGTGTACAAACAAACAAAAATAAAAGTCTGCAACACAAAAAAATTCTGCAATTGTTTTCAAAAATTGTAATAACATAACCACACAAGTGAGGTTACATAACAAGTTAGGGGGAGGGGATAAAGTTAAATTAATTCAAAACTGGCGCAGCGCCATGGATAAATAAGTTAAAATTAGGCCTTGAATTATCAACGAGAGTTAGGTAGTCTTAACCAGTGAGTACAGTATTACATTTGACTGCAATTAAATCCAATTGCTGGGAATATAAAAACTACCTAGAGATGTTCCCTCTGGTCTTAATAATGAATGCAAGAAGAGGATTTCTATGTCTTGTTTTCACAGATCCAAGTTTTAAAATCTCAATAACGAGTCTCTTTATCTAGAAATGATCACGGAATAATATCGCAACTTGCTAATGCTGATTTTGTTTTTTAAATATTTACATGACTTTCTTTTCCATATTTAGCATTTCCATTCCCAAAAACATAAAAGCAAAAGAGTACAGGTTTAAACAGTGTGTTTATCTGCTCTAAGGTACGTTAGCATACCTGGCTAATTCACTTACTAGCTACAGTAGTAATCACTTCCAAGGATAAGAGTTAGATAACTAACGCTACTCTATTTTGTGGGGTTACAGGTTAAGCTAGTTCAAGACTGGAACATCCACTGTGTGGGAGCCTGGTCCAGGTCTGGACAATACGAAGTTATATCAGAGTTTAGGCGATAGGGGCTCTGCCCTGCTCTTTATCAGATTGGGGGACATTTAACTTTACACTTCAGCAGACTGACGCCAAACTTCAGTTAAGTCCTCAATCTCAACATTTTCTCTTGTAAAAGTGAAAAATATTTTTTGAAAATTCAAACAATAAAGCATGAATCTAGCCTTTGTGTTTGTCCAAGTATGTTATAGTACGCATCTGAAGAAATAACAGTCTGATATTACATTTTCCTTATCATAGTGTACTATAATACTAAAGGGATAAGCAGCCCTGCAGTACCTGGGGCCTGTTAGCTTTAGCAAAATGCATATGTTTAAGGGGGATGGGGTTTCGCAAATGGTCAACTGAATATAGCTTTTCTGCATCAGTAAATACAATATCGTTAAGTACTGTGAGACTTCAGAAACTGGTTACATGTTTTGCTTTTTTTTATTTTATGAAGGAGTGTCAACTTTGATTCAGTTAGGCTTTTCTAGTAACTATCTGGTGATAGTTACTCAGGTGACTGTACCATCCTTTAAAAATACTCCCAGCAAAAAGAGTTAAGAAGCAACAAGTGCTGGTGCTGGATCCAGAAGGTCTGCTTCAGTAGACCTCCATGGATCAGTAGACCAAACAGCATCCAAACCACTGCTTCAAGCTCAGGTACAAGCTCACACAGAGCAGTCAGGTGCAAAACAACTACAGCTTTGTTCATTTTTAAGATTGCTCACATGCTAGCACAAAAAACCCTTTGCCAAGACCTGAGAAAACACTACACATCAGTCTTAATTTTACATCTCTCTGTCAGAACAGAGATGAGGCCAAACACACAGACAGATAAAATGGAACACCACACAGCCAAGCACTGGACCTCAACCATCTTTCAAGCTAAACCAACAGCAGCAAGTTTGGTTTTCGAAAGCCACACTCAAATAAAGCACTGATGTACCTGGTAAAGGACTCGTCTGTAAGACAAACAACATTCAACACATTTTCAAAACATTACCTGATTTTTCCATGAAACAAAAATACACTGTCATATAACATTGATAGAATGTGCATGTGCAAGAGAGGTTGGTTAATCTGATAGTGGATCATTGGCAGGAAGAAAAGAGAGGTTATCCAACGTAAAAGGTTTGGCTGAGTTATGAGGTTTACTTCAGGAACATCCTCCACTTTTGTTTAGACCAGGTCACTGTCATCCAGGTAAATGGGACTTTAATACATCATATGACAGATCTCAGGACCACACCTCGAAAAAGATGGTAAGGAAAATGTATCAAGACCACTATTTCTTGTAATTTCTTGCCCTGGTCATTTCATTTTTTTAAACAGAAACTGGAAACAGTGAATCACGGCTACTTACAAGAGAGGGAGGAGCTCTGAAATAATCCCCATCAACCCAGAGAAAGAGATACAGAGGAAGTCAGAGAACCAGGGTTAAACCAACTGAACAGTCTCAAACCCCAGAAAAACGGGTTAGTTCGGACCACAGGACAGCTCTGCTAGTGAAGCCATGCAAAGAAAAAGGGTAACTGATCAAACACAGGCATGGAGGGTGATGGGTAGATCGGAGGGTGGTGAGGAGGTGGAACAGTACGTACTTACTATGGCAACAGGTACTCTTTTGTATTTCCATCTCCTGATTGTAATCGCAGCCACAAAGAAGAAAAAGCACAAGTAGAAACAAATGTCTATGCAGATCAAACCACAGGCACCGTGTTAAATTAAAAAGAAATAAAATGTGAAAAGAGAAAAAAAGAAAACACCAGAGGAAAATATTTAAAAGAATGGTTGGGAACCATTCTTAGTAACCCCAACAAGATGGAGAATGGAAGTGAAGGGGTAAAGGAGATTCTGTACATAGAGACATACAGTATGTTATATAACAATGTTTCAGGTATTAGATTACACCTGCGATCCCCTTCCTCCCTCTTGTGGACTATAACTTAACTGTTTGCTGACTGTAGCTCATATAATAAGAAAACTAAGTGTATGACTGGAATAATGCCAATTATTGTTTAATAACAAGGTAACTAAGACTTCCTGGTGTTTTTAGGGCCAGTTCTGGTATCACTACAGATGATACTGTTCACATAGGTGTAATCCAATAGTAATAAAGACCAAGAGGGAGAAAAATAAATATAAAAGAACAAAAATAGACAGATGTCTGCACTGGGGTCCCCCAATAAATGCTAAAAATACTCATTTTTCCTATATCTATCTATATATCTATATCTATATCTCTATATCTATATCTATTTTTTTTTTTCTTTTTTCTATTCTATTCCAAACTATTTCCTGACATTACGTCTGTGTATTAATCTGCACCTGTAATTCCCCATCTCTCCTTGCATAAACTGATTAAATAATCAAAACCTCTTGGTCTGTTATTACAGAAAACACAGCACCCATAGTAGTATTATTAAAGACCACGACATGAACAGACCCCAAGACAGACAGGCAGGTAGACAGGCAGGAGCCTCTGCATTCCCTCTGTAAACCCTAGAAAAGCTCAAAAACCCAGCCCAGGACTGGAGAAACCCATGCTGAACCAGACGGGCAGGGTATGTAAAGTATGACCGGTCAACGTACCTTCCTCTGCCCTCACCGGGGTGCTGGGTGGCGTGGTGGTGGGTTTCTGGCCTTTGGGCTCCTGCTCAGGCTCTACTAGCTCCTCTGGGTCTGAATGAAAATCAGCAGAAATAAAACAGTAAGAAACTGTTTACCACAAATAAATAAGAAATCAAGAAATCACTAAATAGTCATTTTTACACCATTTTGTTGAACCCCACAGTCTCAAATAATCTTAAGATGTCTACACCTACAAAATCGCAACACAAAAAAAAGGGATGGCAACACAAAGAATCAAACCAGGGAGGAAGCCTTAATCAGGAGGACACTGCAAAAGCTTTCAAACAAATCCCAGTAAAATCAACTTTAAAATATCCCGAACAAACAAACCTAAACTATCATTTGTTTAACTGGAAATCAGTCAGAGGCACAGGAGGGAGAGTGGACACCAGCAGAGCTTTATCCAGGACAGGTTAGCAGGAAGAGAGGGAAGACACCATTATCCATGTCATCACAGGGGATGCTCTGATTGGATGACTGAGCTCAGACACAGCTTCCTCAAAAAGGTTAGCACAACACACCACCGCAAAAGCACTTTTAGAAGAGAGAGCTCCCTCAAAGAGAGGGGATGGTTTTAAATCTCAAAATGAGCTTTTACACCTCATGTCCTCTCTACTCAGCTCCTCGTCCAATCAAACTGCAGAAAGGTATCTGATCTGCCATAACTCTGATGCCTTTGGACAAGACATCAGAGAGAGGGGATGGGGGGAAAATAATCAAGCAAAAGCTTTGAAGATTGAACTGTGGGTAGGGAGGTTGCTTGCGCATAGTAAAACAACGGCAGCAGACTCCAAACCCCCAGAAAAAAGGAGAGGACACAGCAGGCAGGGATCCCCACACTATCAGTGCAGCGGTATGTAGTGAGACGGGCCAAGGCTGAGCAGGGGAGGAGGGAAGCGGAAGGCCATATTTTAGGCACGACTCCGCTTCAATCTGGTGTACCTGGAGCCTGATCTGCTTTAGCTGCCTCTACCACTGACGGCTCCTTGCTGAGGGCTCGCACCACGGCGCAGTGGAACTCCTTTTGTGGGGAATCTGGAGCTGAAAGAACCTCGTCTGCAGTCGAAAAAACGTCATCTACAACCACCTCTGCAGAGTCTGTGCTGCCCTGAGCTGGCACAGCCCCACTGGAGAGGCCGAGGAAGGGAGAGCCCTGCTCAGAGGCTGGTGTAGCGGGTGTGGCAGTTGGAGGTGGGGCTTTCTCTAAGCTGGGCGAGTCAGTTGCAGACTGTAGAGGTGTGGAGACATAGGGTACGCTGGAGGCTGATCCCTCCCTACTATCGTCTCGTCCCTGCACTGTGAATTCATGAGTATGTATGTGTGGTGAGATAACATCACAGTTTGGCCAATCTGCATGATTCTGCAGGAAAGTAAATTGTTTTTAAATTATTATTACGAGTATCTTTAAAATAGCTGCACATAGCATGAACTGAAAACATATTGTATAACATCAAAATTAAGTGAACATCAACGCACAACAGCTCAGTTGATCTCTACTCAATTCTTGCCTGTATCTATGCTTGCTGTGCAGACTTAACCAAGTGACATTATCGTTTCTCTCAGTGTAATTTTCTTTTCTTGAGGGAGGTTAAAGAAGAGTGATTACAGAAGGAAGGAGCTGTGAATTACACAACACACTTCCCTGTTGTTCGTGCAATGCAATTTCACCCTGAGAAGGATTAAAAAAACTGAAGTGATTAAACTTATCTGCATCGATATAAATGCTACCTGCACTAGTCATTACGTACATATATCATTATCAAATACTGTATAACCACAGGGGAATTTAACCACAACCCATGGCCAAGGAAAAAAGAGTTTAATCTGCCATTTTGACAGACAATGTAGTGTTGTTAATTTATATTTCTGAAAAGTATTAAAAAGACTGAAAAATGATGGCAAATTCTATGAGAGCTGACCACTGTGGTAAGGAGACAAAAACATTTTTTAACCAGTTTTGAATATAGCAGAATACCAAAAGGAAAGTTACCCACTCGTCAACTTTACCTTCAGTCCCTTTCTGTTTCTGCGCCACCTCCTTGCGGTATTCCTCCAGCTCCTGGTCAGTGAGTTTGGTGAAGGGGTTGGGACCTTGCTTGCTGACAATAACCTTGGGCTGGTACTCCTTTTCAATGATGGCCTTGGACGCGGTCACTAGCTCCCCCTTCAGGACACACAGAAGGGAGGCAGAAAGAGATGAGACGACAAGTTACTGCAGGTTACACATGGAAGGATCTAATATACTGCAAATTAGCTCTAGTGTCAAATGCTTGCAGAAAATCTCATAGTTTAAAAACTTCAACAGGATTATCATATTAGTTTACACACATAACTGTTATGTAGCATGAGCAGAAGTATCAGCCATAGATGAATAAATGTATCTTCAGAGCACAGGTTAGAGCTAACAGGCCATTTTAAAATTCAGGAAGCATGTGTTATGATGTAAAATAACAGGTTCCTTTAATTATATTAGAAAAGAGCAGGATTTTTCCTTTTTCATCCCATACAAGATCACTGCTACATAAAAGCCAAGCACCGACAGATTTGAGAAACAGTCCAGGCCAACAGTACACAGGAAGTAGTCATGGTGAAGCAAAAAAGCATGACTGCAGTAAGCTAACATAAATAACAATAACCTAAAACATTAGTTTTAACAGTTTTAAGTTCATGTATTATTAAGGACTTTTTTAAATTCTGTACAATACATGCAGCAAACACCACCACCACTGGATCTAATACCTGCACTCTTTACTGCACACCTCAACTTGCAACAATACGTTTTAAAACAATGGTGAAATTCTCCTGCCGACAGACTCACGACATCAATCTTTCACCTCAGGGATCCTAGCTGGCACAAACGAAAAACATTCATTTCACTGCATTCAAAGTTCTCAGGCTCTAGAGTGCATAAACATGTAGAAAAGGCTATTGTAGGTCACACGGCCATACTAACATAACAAGAGGGTAAATGGCCTCATTCTAACACTATTATTCACCTCATCTACACAGGCCCGGATATCAAGTGCCTATCTGCAGACTCAGAGGGATGACTGGAGGATGATGTGAAGTACAGGTGCAGTAAGTACCTTTCTAAATGATTTAGCAGGACTATAGGACCCCTCGGACACATCAAGGCCATCAATAGTGTCTGTACAGTCAGACAGAGGGGCGTCCTGCAATAGTAAACCCAGTGAGGGGGGAGGCACAACCCAGCTCTTAAAAACACCAGCACATTCAAATCAGCAGTCTATCAGGCAGGCATGGATGTGTGCAGACATTTAGGAACATGCCACCTTTCACACACAAAGGTGGAAAGAGTACTATGATATCTCACTTAAGTACAAATACTATTATCCAAGTAATCCTCAAGGAGATGTGAGGCTACGCATGTTGAAAACTGCTCAAGTAAAAGTACAAAAAATAGCTACTTTGGGTATATTTATGATCACTGTGAAAGGGCCAATTTGTCAACCCGACCATAACAATTTCAATGAGAATACACACTTAAAATTATATTCTCCAAAGAGATTGCCTTTCAGAAAAGAGGCTCAAAGTGAATAAGTCTTCCTGGTTATAAAATAAAAACACAACTGCAGGCTTAAAAATAAATAAATAATTAAGTAGTCGCCTTCTTTGCCTTTCATTAAAAAGCTGTGTGAAATCTTAGGTTAATTAAGCAGGGTTACTTATGTTCGTCTTTGATTAGCTACTTTCCACCTCTGTATACACACATACTATACATACACAAAAATTGGAGATGCATGCAAAGAGACATGGTGCTGGAAAGAGCTGTAGGGCTGTGAAAAGCATAGCAGTGATGGAACAAATAGCTAGGATCATGCATTGTAAAGACAAACTATCCACATGGGGGGGTGCTATACAGTATGTGGTTTATACAGTCTGAGACTTCACACAATAACAGCACATCAAGGAGCCCTTTGGTCTTACTACTGACATGCTGGGTGAAGTTTTAGGTATTCATAAAAAAAAAAGTTAATGCACTTTAAACATAATTAGCATCTCTGTTTTAATTTGCCCGTGTCCTGTTCCTCATGATGTTTGGGTCCATGCAAACTGCAACTGAAATTTTCCATTTTTACTTCTCAAAAGAGAATAAAGAGTGCATGCACAGAAATGAAAAAGAAAGTATATTAGACTGAAGTGGGGATTTTTTTTTTTTTTTTTTTAAACATCGCAAGAGACCAAAATGACCTCCTGCAAGTGCTAAGACAGATAACAGCCTCAACTCTGAACTACCGAAAACAGAACGCAAAATAAGTAAAAACCACAAAGAAATGAAGAAAAAAAACAAAAACAATGTATGAATATGGACACAACCTGAGCTGGTAGGTTTGGAGAGCAGAGTGAGGTTACCGCTCCCAAACACTACTCACCTGCCAGATTGATAATCTCTGTGGTCAAAGAATAATGTGACAGTTACATAGTCACCCCATGCTCTGGGACACAACATGGAGGACATGTTTTTCTCTCTGTTATTAGTGGTGAAGTTACTCCTTCAGACAATGAATGGGGTTTGATTGCAACCAATTTCTTTCATTAAAGCTTAGTATCCAGGACAACTTCACACACACACACACACACACACACACACACACACACAAAATACACACACAAAATACACACACAAAATACACACACAAAATACACACTTTGCAGTATTTTGGTTTAAGGGGTGACTCCAGACCTGGACAGAATATATTATGGGATTTTTTTTTCATTTTCAAAAGTATTCAAATTACCAAAAGTGTACCAAACTAGACAAACTCAAGTATTCCATCAGTATGAGACACATATTCATCTCCAGGTCAGGATAGCTGTAGCAGCGAGGTTTTTAAATATTCACAGACTGACCTGGTTAAAGGAGCGTTCCACCACAGTGCCGGCACACAGAACCTGAGACTGGGGCCCTGCTGTCTTTATATCCTGCAGGTTCTGCTCGCGGATCTACAAACAACAACATTTTAAGTCATAAAAAAAAAATTAAAAAAAAAGATAAACATACAGTGCATCAGGAGCCTTAGATGGTCTTTGTTTCACAAAAGTAAAAGGAGAAAAATGTGATACCTTATTCCTCATTTCCAGGACATCTTTTGGGTTGGTGTTCATTGGGATAAACTGATTGGCTACAGCAGCCTGGCGGAGTCCATCTTCTTTTGTCCACTGTAAACACCACATAAAACATTAAAAAACCCAGACTAAAACCAGATATACTGAATGACATGAAAACCCAAGCACAAAAATAGATTCAGACAAAATACTATGCAGGCTTCACAATACAAAAATCATGCTGAACTGAAATGGACAAAGTTGGATGGCTGTAAAAAGGTTTGAATGTAAAAAGTGAACCAATGATGATGAGGCACATTTAGGGAAATATGTTTTAAGATTCATTTATACTTTCATAAATTTAGTATGGGGCTTCTCTACAGCATTACCTACATTACTCTCTGATGCTTATTTGAGACGCCTGGGATTAGAGTATTACTAATTCAGTCTAGCGTGGTTGATTAGTGCAGTGGGCTTCACAAACACCAACTGGAGCAGAGACTAAATTATCTAAATGAGAGCATTATGGCTATCCTGATACATGATAGATTCCATTTTGTGTGCATGATTTACACTGGCAAACTGTTGCATAAAAAGGTACAATTAAGGAATTTGTCAAGAAATGCTAGAAAATGTCTGGCATGATGCTAACCGGGGGACACGTGTTAGTGCAAGTTAAAAATAATTTATATCAGTTATAGTATTTATAGATTATGTGTCTTATTTCATACAAAATAGCTAATGGCGGTATTTTGTAATTTAATTTTTTCCTGTTCATCCATGAGAGTCAATGTTAAAACCCTAGAAACTCCCAGATGAATTTGCAAAAGGCTGCTGCAAGTGAGAAGTATAATCACAGTTGACACTGAAAGTTAAGCAACAGATACAGATGTTTAAAAATTGTGATTTTACATGCTGTCTGATATCGCTTGGTATATTTTTTTGTACAAAGGAGCTGCAGAATGTTTCATGAGCATATTGGATATGAGAAGGAGTTCATAATTTTTTAAGCTGCTGAGAAATAAAGCTTGCATGATAGTTTTAGGAGCCCATGCAAAGAGGAAACACCATTTTAAATTCCTTCAGATAGTTATGTGACATTTTTTGGCTTAATACTTGTGAGGTGATCCGTGTTGGTGATGATCAATCAGAAACTGATGAAAAGACCTTGACGACAGTATAAGATGCACTGACTGAAGCCTAACAGTGTATTAGTACTACTGAAATCCATTTGTCATCATCATTGATGTACTATTAGAATGAAAAACAAACCGAAGGAGCACACTGGAGATCAACTGAAAACATCACAGAATGAGAAAAAAGGTGAAGGGAGTTATAAGGGAGGGAGAAGTGAGGTGGCAAGAGGTAAGGGAGAGTGAGGGATGGCTGGGTGGGTGACAGATGATGAGTCTGGCTTACGAAGCGAGAGTGGCAGTGAGGGGTGAGCTGGCATCACCAAAGTCATTTCCCAGGCTGATACACAACAACAAGGACGACAGAGATAAGAGAGAAACACACCCGAGGACACTCGCCCACGTTGGGACAAACAAAGCCATTGTCACAACGCGACAAACAAGGACAAGAGTGTATCTTTCCTGCGGAGGATGAAACCTTTTATTGTTTTGTTATCTGACATTTTCCTATTAATGTGAAACCCCATTTACTTTTCACAGTGTTATTGTAAACCTGGTAATGCTCAGCGTGATTGAAGGAAGAAAAGTCTGTACCCATTTCTTGCACCAAACTGAATGAGCAGCGGGTGAATACACAAATCAAATCTTCAGCTTTCATGCAAAATATTTTGTTGAACCTTTTTAAACTAGGCATGTAATTTGCAGTGGAAAGCTTAAGCTCATGACTTCATTCCTGCATTTACTTGAAGCTTGGCTGGTTAGCTGCCAAACCAGGGGCTAGATGAAGAAGGGTTTCTGGATGGAAGTAGCTGGGTTGGGTTGGTCGAGTATGAGATGAACATGTAAACATGATATACTCACTGAGAAAGAGTCTCACAACACAACATTTCCTACTTTCCCAACAGGAGATAATTGATTCAAAAGTCAGGTCAAATTCCATGGCTTTTTTTGTTTTGTTTTTTTCCAAACAAATCCACTCATGCAGGCCTTGCGGTGTTCAAAACCATTTTCAGAATAAACTGAAACCAGAAGCTAGAGAGAATAGAAATAATAGAGGAAACAGAAACATACAACTGGGAGCAGTTGAAGGTGTTTGATAATAATAATTAGAAAAGCAGGCTGCATAACTCTGTTGCCAAGGAAATTTCACTTTGCTGTATAAGAATATATATATATAATTTTAATCAAATGTCTATAATGTATCTGGCATTATTCTGGTAATTACAGATTTTCAGTTAGAGACATGCTACCTCCCTCATTTATGCAGGCAATGCAAATCTTCTAAATACGCTTTGTGAGCAGCCCACAAAGCAAACTCATACTTAGAAGGCTTTGGTTGATACAGCTTCGATTCTTGCTGTACTTGCTTTTTCTTTACCCTTTTCGCTGAATCATGTTTGAGCAACAAAGCTAACTTCAAGATGCAAAGACAAAAAACTGATTGTCTAAGAGTGTGTACTGCGGGGTGGTGAGCAATAGTGTGGTTAGCAGCAACATCACCGTGTCTTGCCACATTCACCTTCCCACTTGAGGACTCATGCCACACCCCTGCTGCTCGCTCCTCTGGGAAAAACATCAACACCAACAATGCATTTCACTACTACACATGCAGTGGGGCATGCTGTAGGCAGCTGGCCCGGCATCATGAAGCATTAGGAGACCAGAAGGGAAAAAGAGCAAAGAGGGTCTACAAACAGTCACAGCTGTGCGACAAAGTAATTAAAAGAGCAGAGTTAACTGCATCAGAAAGGTGGGTTAATAGGACATGTGAAATTACACAGTGAGTGAGCCTAAAAAAAAGTCTAAAAGTAAAGAAAAGCAGGATTATACTGACTTCCAATTTTATCCCAACCGTTGTATAAAAATTCTCAATAAAAGTTGAATGGAGCTTTGTACTATACTTTGTATTTTACTCCTCACTGTCCCCAGAACCTCAGGATGCCGACCACCTACCCATTTCCACCAACAAGGTAGCTGTAAAATCTATACTATGAACAATAAGGTAGGCACAGACCAAGCAGTTGGTTATACAGCTTGGCACGCAGACACCAGACGAGAGAGACTGCAGCAAGGGTTTGACGTGATCGTGTGTTATGTTCGTCCACACCTTAGGCTTCGACTTGGGGCTGCTGCCGTCGGGCCCGTCCTCGCAGGGCTCGTCGGGCCGGCCGCCGGCATTGAGCCAGCGGGTCTTGTCGCGCTGGCCGCGCTGGAAGCTGTGTTTCAGCGGGGAGCGAGCACCTGAGTCACTGTCCTCCCCGTATGAGTAACCACCGTGGGCGGAGGGAGCGATCTCCACATCACTGTACTTTTTAGCTTTGTCTCGCAATGCCGGGCAGCGGAAAGGGTAGCCCGTCCTGTAGCCCTGGGAACAGGGGTTAGCAAATGGTTAATACAGTAACTATCTATCAATGTTTAGTCATCAAACAGTAGTTCTAATAATATACTCGCATTCCCCCTGCAGAAGTTTAAGTTGTTCCCCGTTCTTTGTACTTACCAAGTTGTCGAGCATTCTCATGAGAGCCTCAAACTCCTGCTCCCCGACTAGCCACTTGGGATGTGTAGACGACCCGTCGCCAGCTGGCTCCGGGACCCGTGGGCGTGCCTTGTATTTCCCCGGGTCCAGCATCACCAGATTATCTGGCCCTCCAGCGCTGGCCAGTGTTCGCACCTGAAAGAAATTGGGGGGAGGGGATACAGACAGGCAAACCACAGACAAGATCCAGAGAGAAAATAAAATGTGGACATGAGGACATACACAGACACAAAAACATCCAACATAACACACATACAGACAAATGCAGAAATACAGAAAAATGTGGAGAGACAAGGGACAAAGACAATTTTTATGAAAAATGTAGACAAACATATGGGGTTGTTACCAAATATAACAACCCAAATGAAAATACACAGTTCTATACATCATATCACATTGATAGCAAAGTGATACTTTGATACTTAAATACTTTTATAAAGATTTATAAGGCTTTAATAAGATTATTCGACAAAAATAAATATTCATATGCTAGTCACTATTGCCAAGCGATATTTCAGAGGGAACGTCCTTTACAGAGCTCAGTGTGTGTCCTACCTGGATCTCACAGGCAGTGACCAGATTGTGGATGTAATAGAAAGCTTCCTCCACTGTTTCGCCTACAGACACCAAGCCATGGTTCCTCAGGATGAGCACCTGGGACAGAGGAAAAAGAAAAACTTAGCAAAGAATAACCACATACCATCATGGCTGTTGGTCTAATAATAAAAAAAAAAAAAAAAAAAAAAAAAAAAAAAAAAAAAAGCATATTGTGATTTCTTCTAAGTGCTTTAGAAGTTATAAAATTTGAATTAGTAGGTTTTTAATAATAAAACTTAAAATAAGTTAATTTTAGTTCATTCAAATGGAAGCAATATTTCTCGTTTCCATTTTCACATACACACTCTGCTGTTACCTTGCTGGTAGGCCCGAGGTTCCTCTGTATGAGAGTACTTTCTTCCTCATCCACCAGTATACCGTGGTAGTCATGATAGGCCACCTCACCCAGAGACAGGGCCTCAGGTGAGATGGGCAACAGGCCGCATTTCATGGCCGACACCTGCAACCAAACAAACAGCAACATATGCCATGAGACTTTAATGCGTCATTGTCTGATTTTGTATTGGGTATAATCATTTTGTGTACACTCTTGTCTCTTACCGCAGTACCCGCGGGTGTATGCACATGCACGATACACTTGACATCGGGCCGTGCAGCATAGATGGCAGAGTGGAGCGTGAAGCCGGCCTGGTTGACCCCGAGATTGGTGCTGCCCCGGTCCACTATCTCACCTTGAAGGTTTATCTTCACCTGGAGAGCAGGGCAGACGACAAGGGCTTACTCAAAGCAACAGGTTCAAGTTGAATGACTTTAGCTGTGAATAGAGATGAGTAGGGATTCTCACCAGACTGGAGGCAGTGACTTCACTGTAAAGGAGCCCAAACGGGACAATTAGGAAGCGCTCCTGGTCTGAGTTCACCCTGACCTAAAAGACACATCAGATTACAGTATTACATGGAAATTGGCTCCAATTGAGTTGAACCAATTCAGTAAGAAAAGGCTGCTGGTCAGCACAAAAGCATTTTCTTAAAGATCAAAAAGAATGAATCAGGAATTCATGAAATGAACATGTCTGTGCTGTAATTATACATAGCACATGAATACTAAAGCACTATGAGCTAGTTTGTTTTTTAAAGACACGTTTTACTACTTTAGTGCAGGGACTTTCAAAAGTGTGACATTGTGGGCATCCCTCAGACAAAACTGAGACAACTGCGCCCCCACAAAACCCTCGCCAGGCTTTGGGTAAACCGGAAATATAATTTTGCCTTCAAGTTAGTTAGCTAGCTGTGGCCTACAAATTGAGCCCTGTTTTTGTTAGCCTATATTTCTTTATATTTTGGCACAGTGGCACTACAATAACTTCCTGTTGTTTTTAGAACACCTGCAAGCACCTGTCCCTTTCAGCTCATGCAGTATCTTTGCCTCACATCTCCCCCGTCTTACAGTTTGAAAACCTCGGCTTTAGTGGAACAGATAAAAAATAAAAAAAATAAAAGGGTATACTAAAAGCCTCATTGTGAAGTATATCGTTTCTGAACTGCTGGATGACAAATTAAGTCAATATGGTCAGTTGTATCTTACTGTGAGGTGGTTGTAGATGAGCTCCGACCACCCGAACAAGTCAGCGAGCCGATAAAAGGCAGCCAGCTTGCAGCGAAGCAGCTTTTCGCCCTTGTCATAAGAAATAGAGTCTGAGCCTCGCAGATCATTCACTGGAGTCACCATACCCAAACCTGAGAGGAAAAAATTGATCAATTACAGTGCTCTGTACAGATTAAAAAAAAAAAAAAGCCATTCCTGATTCCTTGCTAGCAGGAAAGAAACAAATCTCACATACAGTTAATTATATTCAGTCTAATTACTGAAATCCAATTGGACTCTTTGTCCAGAAATTAACTCTGGCATACGCTGCATTACTCACTGTGAGCACAGACATAGCAGGGCTGAGGTCAAAAAGTCGCACACACTCATTCTCTTCTCTGCTTACTCATGTTGAGCGCTGCCATGCCTCCTTGTGGTGCTGCGGGATACATAGAAGGCATGCTGGTGGTCATGAAGTCTGCGATCTGCTGTAGAGCCAACAAGCTAGTGGGTGTCTTCCCCTTCTTCAGCTGATCCTGGATCATCGTCTCCAGCTCATCGCAAAATGCCTGCCGGTCATCAACGCAGACACAAAAACAGACAGAAACATAAATGAATGTACGGGCAAAAAACCCAAAATCACAGAGGCACAGTGACCCAAAAACAAAACAGAAAAAGGGCACAAACGGGTACACAGAGAGAAGGGTTGAGAGGCAATGCTTAGGTTACTTTTAGTTACATGAACATTAAGTATGCTGTTGAACAGACACAGCACACAGGCAGGCATGACCACATGTACACGTACACTCTGTTGCCAGTTTATTAGGTACACCTAGCTAAATCTAAGGCGCTCCAATACAACAGTCCTGCAATTAATCCTTCCTTCATGAAGGTTGTAATGTTCAGTTTTTGTTCTAGAGAGGTGTTGATTCAGCTGTAAGGACATTTTGGAAGTTTGTGTTGCTGTTGTGTTATACTGACAGGGGTTTATATTATTTTGACCATCCCATTTATATCAATGAGGGTAGGCTAAACAGAAACACCTCTCTGTATAACGCAATACAGTTCAACAACAGGACTGTTGTATTAGCTACGTGTACCTAATCAACAAGCAAATTAGTGTAAATCAACAATACATTCAGCTTGACGTCCCTCCCAGCACTGACCTGAGCTCAACAAAGTAAAAACCTCATTTAAAGCACCACTCTGAGCACCACTCCGCCCCCCCTCCCTCAGGACTTGAATACATCACTTCTTTTCTTTCATTCATTCATTCATATATACAATATGCCTTTAGACAGTGCTGTTCTCTGCCCTGGTTATTCAGCTGGTCACAGACACACTGCTGATGAGGAATAAACTGGATCCATCATGTGATGTTGAGCAGGCTGTTGCCTTGCACTAAAGGAGCCTATTCACATTTCAAATGGCTGGTTATAGCAGTGTGCATTTATCAACTGCAACCACAGTATTTTACAGTATAGTTAATGTAGTGAAGGTACAGCAAATGTGTGTATGCTGTCTGTTCCACTGACCGGGCTCTGTAGTATCATGGAGACCCTCTTCCTCTGCTCCATCATGTTGAAGTCCTGCCGCAGGTCGGGAGCCATGTTTCTCTCCCTCTGGTACTCCGGACTGCTCTCGTCCACCCGGTCGAAGTACCGCTCCTTGTGTGGGGCTGTGGTGGGAGGGGGGGCCGTCACCACCCCGGCACCTGAATCACCGTTCATCCTGGGCTGGCCTCCTGTAGAGGGAGGGATGGAGATAATCTTTGAAGTTTATCCATCAGTTAGGCCCAGAGTTTGTCACAATCTGTTTGTGTTTTGCCATCTGTGTGATGTCATATAGATGAGAGTAGTAAGACAAATTTCACATTGGGGACAATAGAGTTTAAGCTGAACGTTAAGCAGCTGATTGGCCATTGCAGGAGTCAATAATTAAAACAAGAAAATATACACATCCATGCTCAACAAAAATATGATTGGATGCATCAGTGGAAAAACATGTTTTGTAATATACAATACCCCAAATCAAAATAGTTAATTATAAGTCTATGTATTTTCATGAACTAATAAAAAATATCAAGTAGGAGACAATAAGGTGCTGTCAGAGCGACACAGAGAATGTTTCTCTGGGTGAATTAGGAAACGAGCCAGTCATTAGAGCAGAAAGCCAGTCACACAGACCCATGCCACACTCTGCCCTACTTCCTGTCATGATCATGTGACCACTCTTCCCAGCTCAGAGTTGTTGTTTTTTTTATTGTTTTCCACAATGTGTTTCCTGGAATCACAACACCGCTCAACTGTCAAAGGCTGGGCAAAGGAAAGTAAAACAAAAACTGGAAATATCTTACCATTCAGCTTGAAAAGAATTAGAACCAAAAGTCTTAATTATCACTCAGGAATGCCTAATGTATCATTAGACATGTGTCTAATGTATAACATAACTGTTACTGTATGCTTGGGAATCAATAACCAACATTTAGTTCAAACATTAGCATGTGTTGACTTCAACTGACAGCAGCAGGGGGGGATTTAGAGACAAAGAGAATGGGGAGACAGATTTCCTATAGATCCATGTCCATCCAGCTGGCTGAGTGTATGTGAGGATAAATAGTCTCCGCCTGTCTGTCACAGCACAGAATACTCAAGCCCTGACTCTGAAGGACACACACAGATGTACGAGCATAGGGAAATGTGTGTGTGCAAGCATGCATGGGTAATGGCTCTGGCAGAAACTGACAGCCCATTAGTCTGCATCAATACAAATGTTCAGCCAAAACTACCATGACAACTGCAGACCAAACCCAAAGCATCCAGTATCACACTGAGAGCTGACAGGGCCTCTCTCTCTGTTTTTGTCCGCTTTTATTGGTGTTCTGAGATTTTCCAACATCAAACCCAACATTTTCACAAATCTCAGGTCACCTGCTCCAAACAAGGTTTTTGTGTGCTCATGCTGTTCGGCTAATTCTAGACCAACAATGTTTTGTCCATTTTCATCTCATAAACACAGCAAACGAAGGGAAATTAAATGATCACAACATAACATTGTAGAGAGCAGTAAGTGCGGAAAAGCTGAAGTTGAGAAAAACACAGGTTTAAAGTTTTCAGGCCGACTGGGTAAACTGTGTAACAGATGGATTGGATGTAATACCTGCAATTTATGTCTTTTTAGACTGATTATTTTACAAAACTTACGCGGACCACAGGTAAGACCTAAAAACTGCACTCTGCCTTTGGAAAAATTGAAATATGAAGTGAAAACACAGTATCAAAAAAAGTATTCTTTCTGCTTTCCATCTACCATCAGTTAATAATTACCTTGAAATCAATAATGAGTTAGAGTACAATTTAATACATTTAAATATCTGATCTGAAAGAAAGTTAACCAACACGTGAATTCCACTTGAGTCAAAAGCTAGCAGTAACTGCTACTTCGCTAAGCCAGGCTAGTCACCTTTTAGCAGGGCTGGTTTGGCTGATTTTATTCACTATAATCGCATTTACATCTTATTTATGTGGGATAAACTAAATTGCCAAGATGTTAATTCATCATCCTTGATATATTTAAATTACAGGAACCAGCTATGGGGAAAGTAAATTTAGCTTTAGCCAAGGCTAGCTGTGGCTATTTATTTAACATGGCGTTTTCTTTGAAATTATACAATTCTATAGCATAAAAACATTTATTTTAAAACAAATGTTAACAAGTCAGATTCTGCTCTTAACTAAATTTAATACGTAGTTACTGCATTTTGTGTATCCTATCAAAGGGTCATTCTGGATTAAATACACAACATCTCTAAAATTATTTATTGAGACAAATATTAAAATGAAATTCTCCAAAAATTCTTACGCCTTCCACGTGTGAAGAAATTCCAAACTGTATCCAAAGAGGAGGTAGTCGGCGTTGAGACCCATGCCTTTGTAACAACATTCGCCCCCGATTTCCTAAAACCGAATCCTTTCCCATTCTTCTCTTTGGTGTCTCCTCTTGGCTGTTGTCCTTCAGTCATAAATACTTTCTTAAATTGCAATTACAAAAGAAAGTCTGAGAAACGCAAGCTGCTTACTGTCCCTGCAAACATTCAGCAAGGAAAACTGTTTTTCTGTCTCACTCGTGTGATTAGGACATCAGTTACTGACAGAAGAATAAGGACATCAGCAATTAGTGCTGGTGCCAAATACTCTCATTAGGGAGACCGAGAGAGTCCCAGTTCATGGCCTGTTATTAATACAAATGTATCTCCATGCGCTGCAAAAATCAGTTCAGATTGGTTTGATGCTGGAAAATTAGTAACAGTGTAATGCACATCAAAACCTGCCACATATACCCTTCAAAATATCCTTAAAAGTTACACTGAACAAATACCTAATGAATAGGTTTATACTGATGGAGTTGATATGGCTAATACTTCAAGGAAGGGTACATAACAACACCACAGTCTCTGAAAGCCCTTCCAAGACTGGCCCATGTCAGCCTGGTTTACAGGAAAATGGCCTTAATGCTTCTAGACTGCAAGTCTGATCTCATTCCCTTTGGTCTGACTTGTTTATGCTGCATTAGCTGTCTGTTGTTCATGTTGGTGTTCATTGCTAGCGGCAATGAGGCAAATCAGACATGTCTGCTGACAACGGGACAACTGAAAAAAAATAAATAAAAAAAGTGGCCAAACCCTAAATGATTAAACATTCATGCTGTTCTTCCTACTGACCTTCTTTGTTTATAGAGGAGAATATACTTGCTCAGAAATCCATCTGAGTGAGTCAGCGTTTTCATTAATGTATCCAATAAACACCGAAAGACCACAGAGCCCTTATTTAAAAAAATAAATAAAAAAATAAAAAATAAAAACACTTATTTTAAGCACTAAGCAGCTAAAGTGGTTGAAGTTTCTGAAGAGCTTCTGTGTTTTACATGGTACGATGTAACATTTTTGGAGCCGCCCATTATTATTGTTGCCAAAAGCAACACAAAAAATGTTCAGGTATGACTGACCTACTGAAGTTTCATCATGAGCGCAGGAACTGATTTTAGCACTAAAAACAGAATTTAGGCTTGATATCAATGCTAATCTTGCTCACAATGACCCATCTTTAATGCACTAAAGCACTGCAGGAACTGTAACAGGATCCTTTGATTGTCTCGAGGCTGCCTCAGTCCAGATGGAGTCCAACACTGCAGTGCACACTACCACAAAATCTGCTAACACCTGCAAATACAGGGTGAATAAGCCACAAGTATCTGTTAAAGTATCTCTAAAACTGCAGGAAGGAGAAAGGTAAAAGAGGAGCAGCAGGAGCAAGGAGGAGGATATCAGATGATATGCAGAAATCACCTCTGTAGCTTTCAAATATTCTCCTGTTTTCTGCTGTCTGTCAGTATAATGCCCCCAATGCCAAAGAAAACAAAGCAAAGATAGGTTAGAATAGAATACATTATGCCTTATTGTGCATTAACAAATATTAGTAATGGAGTTCAATCAGGTCACTTCCACTGCCATCTCAAGGAGAATTTGTTTGAGTAAACTCATTTCCTACTGCACTCTGCCTTGCCACAGATGTTAACTGAATCACTCCAGCTGTGCAATACTAGACACCAGCCTGATTATCTCTAGAAGCATCTTTTTCTATGGCATAAACTATGCTAAAACAAATGTCCACCTCCCAAACTTGTTTATTTCTTGTGGACAATGTAGCAATAACACTGGCCGTAGATGCAGGAAGCTTTCGCCATCTATGCAGAATGTTGTACGTGCACGCCCACCTCACCAGAGCCCCCTACTACTCATCTCTCCTCAGATATGTAGGGGCTCAGCTAGCCTCCAGTGCTGTTAAGAGTGAAATCACTATGGAAACCAAACACATTACCATGGTAACACAGGACAGCCTTTAAAGATTACTTGTTATGTAAGAACAGCTGTGGGCCAACATCACACAGCAAGCCAGTTGGTGTCATAGGACGCACGCCTTAAAATTAATGTGTTACTCCTTTTACATTAGATTCAAAACATGTCAGGGAATTTGGGTTCCTTATTCAGTCAAAAGTGTATGTGCATTTCTAGAGATGAAATATACACTGAATTAAAAATAGCACATTTGTTTTATATTAAGATGACGTGAAGTTGGGAATCGAATGCTATATTTTAATGAAATAAAACATTATGTGACCTTGTTATAATCATAACACATGGAATGAGACTGATGTGCAGGGAACTAAGTTGTTAAGCAATTGTTCTGTATAAAGATGTTAACCAAAAACTCCACCTGTCATTGTGCATCAGTGAAGGGTGGAGTAGTCACTGCCATGCTACGCTGGGACAAGTCATGACAACAAGAAAGTGCTCATCTCTTCCAACCGGACCTTCTTCAGGAGAGACAGAAATCAACTGAACATTAACAAAATGCTGTAATTGTACAAATGGAACATCTTATGATGGCCTGTCTCCCTAAAGGCAGATTCACCCTGGCTTCCACAACCGCACCCATTAAACAATCTGTATTGGAAAGTACCCTGTCCTCACTGAGTGGAACCATGGGCGTGCCTAAAGCTGCAACTCATGCACCACCCTGCAAATGTTGGGGAATTTATAGCAGCCCTGACTATTAGTATCTGATCCTGGCACTGTATTGTCTGACCTGACTACCACTCGAGCCTTGTAGGGTGGGAAAAAGGGCATAAGAGGGTTCAGCTTCTCTAGAAGATACAAAATAATAATAAACAAATCCAGTTGTTGGGTGTCCATAAAGACAGAGTTGCATATTGCAATCACTGATAATGGTAGACGCCTAACTTCCAAAATTTTGAAAAATCATCTTTGTCCTCTGCACACAGGAGACACAATGACAGAGTTAACCCCAGCCTGCAGAAAAAACAGTCAAAGATACCGCCCAGAGGATACTACAACCCTTAGCCATAGTATATGTGCTCACTGTGCTGGCTGTTTGGTGGCCACAGGCAGCTCGTTAAATGTCTTTACTACCATGACAATGTCCACCTGTATACCCAGAAAAGGAAATTGAACAGGATGCCGTTACATTTAAAACAAGAGATTGAATTTCCTCTAGATGATTGACTTAACAGATGTTTTGAACTTGCTATGACACCACTCAATAGAGTGATTTCCATTCTCCACAGAGGCCTCCATGAGCCAATGATGGGAAGAGAAAAAGGTACAGATACTGTATGAAGAGGAGCACCAGGCTCTCTGCTCTCGGCCATGGTGGCTGGCTTTTTTCTTTAAAGCAATGGGCATATATTGTACATTTTTCAATTTTATCATAGTTCTCTTTTAAGAGACGGAAGCTTGCACTAAAAGCATCTTTTCAGCATGACTAAGCTCCCTGAAAAAAGAAAGCAATCTGAGAAGGGATCCATTTAGTTTGTTCCAAAAATATGCCAATCAAGCAATCACCAGTGAAAAGATCATTATGGTGTAAAATAAAAAAAAATGATGGCCTTTAAGTTTCGCTGGCCTTTCTGTAACAGTTTGTGTGTGTGTGTGTGTGTGTGTGTGTGTGTGTGTGTGTGTGTGTGTGTGTGTGTACAGTTGGTGTTTGAAGCTGTTTTCAGACATTCAAGAGAAGCACGGAGACAAGGCTCTTTATGTCTTTGAGCTAGATGCCTGTCATTACTGGGGACGAAGAATCCACTAGCAACTGCTCTTTACGGTGTGTGTGTGTGTGTGTGTGTGTGCGTGCGTGTGTTACAGACCCTAACTACTACGCCTGGTAGGAATGCATTGGGTGTCATTTTAGCACTGCCCTGTGTATGGTCTTGTGTGCACCAGACAGTAATTGACAGGAGACACATCCAAGTTTCATTTGAGAGACAAAGAAAAATATAACTCCTCAGACTAAACCAACAACATGCTTTTAAAAAATGTACTGTGTGTAAGCTTCACCATTAGAAGGCCTATCAGCATGGGAAAGCTATTATCTGTTGCTGACTAACTACCACGGCCAGGCCAGACGCTGTGTTGTGTTAGCATGCGAGTACTGTGGCTTGGGGTTTATCTGGCTGTCGCATGTCATATGGGACAGAATGGCGGAAGATTGCTCTCTGAAAACAACACACCCCTCCCTGTACAGTTCCCCTAGTCTCACACCTGTACTATCATCTGTGCGCCTGTATAACATTCTGCTGGCTAGATATTTGACCCAAACATGTCTACATATATTGACACGATCTTTAGTGACCTCTGTGGTGTGAATGAAAGTTCAAGAGTGACTGTTTTCACATCTCTAACTTAAAAAAAAAGTCTTCTGAAACCCTACTAAGTGATCACATATGGGGAAGGAAGGAAAGAGTGAAATAGATAGAATGGACTTGAAATGAGGAACACATTTTCAGCTGCACTGCAGTCAAGGGTGTGGGTGTGGGGAGTGGGAGTAAAACAAACACAGAGCTCTGTATCTAGAGTGAGTGTGTATGGTAGTGAAGTGTGTCGATGGTGGCAACATGGAGACAGACTGACAAAGCTATAAGCTCCCTCCTTTGGGAATTTCACTCATTCTTAACAGAATTACCAAATCCAGGGAGTTACCATTCCTCACACACTCACAGACAATTTATCTTGGCAGTTTGCTAATCCTCATACAGTATGAGGGGGGAGGGACTTCACAGTGAAAAGCCAAACACAGCAACAACTTAGTGGTTATGTTCTCCAGTTTGGGCTTCAAAACAAACAGCTAAGTGTCTGACAATAAGGCACATTAAACCCTTCCAAACCTTCTCTCTCTCTCAGAGCCCAAGGTGTTGTTTTGTCTAACCAACCACCCAAAACTTGAACATAATAAATTTACAAATCATATAAAACAGAAAAGCAGTGAGTTGTCATATATTAGAAGCAGCAAATATTTGGAATTTGTCCTTGATGAATGATTCATTCAAATTGTTGATGAGACATTGTGCAAACCATTGTAACAAATAATTTGCTCTACAGTGCCATACACTATCATTGTATACTGTATATTTTGAGTTAAGAGTATGGTCCAAGTTTTACCTTAATTTTTGGTTTCTATACTATGTGTTGTTCAACGCATTTCACTTATAAATTATATGACCTGGCTACTGTTACAACACAAATAATAAAGTCTATCTTATGCAGTGTGACATGGCGTTTCCTCTTATACCGTGAAAAGACAGGATGAAAAGTGTGCAAACCAATTTAAAAAAATGAACGTGCACAGTTATTATTATGAAGGACTCGGTGCCATCTGACCAACAGGAAACTGCTCCATCGCCATACAACTGAATACAGTCTAATTTCCCCTGCTTCAAAACACGCCCAGACTAGAAACAGACCTACCCAGTGAAGAAACACTTCAAGGGGAAACGTTATCGACCTGAGCAGCACAAGAGTCAATATAAAATAGCTTCAGTAACTGTGCGCATGTGAAATGCAAAACATAATGCAACCAGAGGCCTGCTCGGGCAGCAGGCTAATGATACATCGGTCAAAACACACCGGGCACAAAGTAGCCTATGTAGCTCAGGGCTGTTGTTGTCCAACACATGAAACCGTCTGAGCGGAGGCGGAATTCATTTAATCGCACTAAAACACAGAAATACTCGTTTTACAGTGTGAAAACGTGCGCCGCCGCCACCGCAGACTCAAAGGCAACAACCTACTAGCAAAACAGTAAGAGAGCTCGCCACATTGGAAACACAACGACAAACACTATGGAGCAAACATTTTAAAAGACCCACATGAGCCATGTTGTACCGGACAAACACTGCCGCTGAAATGCAAAACATATCGATTATTTCATCGCTTACCCTCTCTTTGGTGGAGTGGCGAAATATAAACAATGCTCGGTGAAAGCGAGACGGCGGGTTTTCACTATTTTTATCCCCGACCCTGGTAATTTCAGAGTGGGTTTATGTCTCTGCGCTTGTATTCGCTGCGTTGCTCCGCCCACCCGCCATCATCCCACTTGGGTGCGGCAAATTGGTTAATCTGCGGCTCACTATTGGCCCCCCGGAGGCACGTGACAGCACCGGGGCGAGTGGTTGGAGCACGAGCTCTTTGCCCGCCCCGCAGACAAGAGCTTTGGGCGTAATTTGCTTTGGGTATAATAACTACATCTTTCGTTTTTACTTTACTGCTAAAGCTAAAGCCATGAAGCTGATAAGGGAAGAGCCTGCTGGTTAGATGTGGCAGAATTGATTTTTCCAGTTTCATATAGGCATACTATACCTGTCCTATAATCATATTAAAGCTCCCATAGAAACTGAAAGAACGAGGAGATCACAATTTACAGTATGTATACATTGATACAAGTGAAACCTGTAGTTTATATTCTAGCTGCTGCATAGACTTTAACGTTTAACCAAAATGGTATGATTCTGATATAAGTACACTGAATATGTGTTGCATTTGTTGACAAAATATTAGTAACCTATAGCAACTCACAATAATACTAAATTAGTAATTTTACTTATAGACAATATGGCATGGCTTTCAAAAACAAAATAATAAATAATTTCGTAATCCTTTTTATACCATTTCGCATTTTCGTATTTTTATTTATTTATTTTAGATAATAAACACTTATTTGACTTTATTTTAGCCAAATCATCTGAGCAGTCAAAGAGCATAGGGTTACACTTTCATCTTGATCTCCTTGTCCCTGTGCAAATATGTCAGATTAACTTTTTTATTTGTACATTTTAGGTAACTAAATACAGCTTCACCTTATTGTAACTTGCAGCCAAATTCCATTAACAGTTGTGTTGCTATAGCACAGTTCTACTCACTTTATGGTGCAAGTCAGGTAGGCAATTTTAAAACCATCCTGATGGCACTCGAGGTCAATTACATCACACTGATAGTGGCCCCACAGCAGATTCTCAAACAGTATAATGTGCACTACTGTAAAAATGAAGCTGTAACTGCCCGCCAGGGGGCGCATGTAGTTGATTTGTTGGCGATGTGAGGCGGGATTTCCGGTGAAAACAACCCAACCAGTCCCGTCTGGCACAATCTCACAAATAAAATACCTCCATGGTCTCTGATGGCACAATTTGAAGAAATGTTATCGAAGCACAGACACTTGTCATTATAACTGAAGCAGAAACGGCGCAAACAGGGACACCTACTTGATGTGCACGCGCAACATACAGCCGTGTGCGCGCGGAGGGCAATGGTTCCTTAAATATAAGGATGACATGTTCGGTTTTTGCCACTAGATGGTGCTGCTTTGCCACACTGGTGTTAGTCAACCTGTAATGCTTTATTGCATTATAATGATGTTATTTCCTAAAGTCATTGAAGGATATAAAATGACCAGAGTTTATACACTACACTATTATTGGTTTAGGAAAATATGCAGGCCAATAATTAAGCTTAAGTGCAAAAAATATGGCATGCATGTTATTGCATTTACATAACAAGGAAAGTGGGAGAGGAAACTTCAAAGAGGAGAGGCCAGGCAAATGCTACAACATAAACTCAAGGAACACCAAACTCCTGCCACTTTCCACTTCTGTATGTTGAGTGGCCTAGTCCCACTGGCCCACAGGGACTATTTCCATTCAATGGGATTCAGGACGGCTGCTCAACAACACTCTTAGCAGGTGTCTGAAAAAATGACAAAACAATACCAAAAATATTTCACATATTCTGTCTCGTAGCTTGTGATATTACTGTTTGTTACATTTCCTCAATAGTGGGAAACATTTTTGTGAATATTTGATAGCCCATCACTGAACATCACACCTTGTTTAGGTCTCTCTCTTTAAACCTCTCTTTATAGCTGTAAGACCTTACTCCTTCAGAAATATAGAGTGAGAGCATCTTTATTAAATTACCAGCCATAAAATTCGCTGTGTGTTAAAACTTAAGCTTTACAGACTCTTGTCATATAGGGGATAATCTTTCATTTAAGACTCCCGAGTTTACTGCATGCACTTTTGATATGAGTGGCCCTGACCCCTGAGTCTTGGTGGTGTCAATCCTGTCCCGTACCAGTCGACACACATGCACGCTCCTCTTGACTGATCTCAGACCAGCACTGGCCCCTCCAGTGTTGTGAATAATTGTGATCTGCCTTGTAGCATGGATACACCAGCTAGGGGCTCTAAATATATCCAACTGGTGTGTCTGAAGAGCTCAGGCATGAAGATCATATACTGACACTGGAAATCTACACCTAACTCTATTACTTTCTCATCTATTGTGTGTGTGTGCATGCTTCTGACTCCCTGTCCCTGTTACATTTACATGTTGGTCATTTATCTGATATTTTGTATCTGGCGCAGCATTCAAAAAAGCTTAACTGTGTGGTGTCTTTCTTTCCCCGCATCTGTCTGTCCCTCTTTATTTTAACATATACAAATTAAGCATTCTTATGCAGAGTGACTGTAAATTGACCACCAACAAGTAGAATTTGTGTGTCCATGAAAGAGAGACGAAATAAGAAAAAGGGGGGACAGACAACACATGAAAGACCTACATATAGAAATCAGATAAAATGTCTTTCAAAATGCAGATCTGCCTAAGTGGCAACAAATCATTTGAGCTGCAGTATTACGTTTGGGTTTCAGCACACATTCCTCGGTCACCTGTTTTCTCTTAGCAGCACATGTCACAGAGTGAGTGAAGATAAACCCAGCTGCTTTACGTATTCATTTCAGGCAGCACTTACTGTCCCCTTTTAACTCCAGCCAACCTTCAACCCTAAGCTCTCAAATCCCCCGGGGCTGATAAGAAAATAAACAATTTGTAGTAAAGCTGATGATGCCTGAGTATTGGCATATATTTAAGGATACGGCCTAACTCTTCCTTGTTGAAATACACAGACATTATAGACACATTGCAGCTCAACTGGGCAGGTTAATTTCTCAACATTTGTTATTCAGTGAACCCACAAAGCAGCCACAGAGGTAGACTGTGACGCTGTTCTTCCAGCAGCAGCAATCTGTCTTTTAGTCAAAGATGGTATTGTATTCGGCCTGCAGTGCCATGGAAAGGCCCTCTCCCTCCTCCTCTGCCCTGCACAATGAGACAAGGGTCAGCCTGTCTTTCCTCCACTGTGTTTTTGATTCACTTCTCCTTTAGGAAAATGTTGTATAAACTTTGACCTCCAACAGTGACCTTTTAAACCCACTGGCCCCACCTACAGAGTCCCCTCAGCCAAGGTTTAAGGTAAGTGATTCTTCACCAGGGCTGTAGATAGCCGCCACAGAGGACATTGAGGTCATGTCCATATTAAATTAATACCTTTGTGGGGTTTTAATGAGTGAATGATTAGTAATCTCCACCCAAATTACATACCTGTAAAAAAGTGTAAAGAAGGCATTTAAAAAACACTTAGACAATAATGTAGGGAGATAAAAATATTATTAAACAGTTACATGAATAATAAAATGTGAAATATATAAATATGCAGAAACATTTCACAGGGTTTGTTGGTGTTTTGGACCTCAATATTTCTAAAATCCTGGTTACAGTGAGCGTGAGCATTGCAGTCATCCTTTAGCAGCTGTCTATTATGGTATCAGCAATGGTGGAAGAAGTATCCGGACCATTTACTTAAGTAAAAGTAGCAATACCACAATGTAAAAACACTATACAGTGAAAGTCCTGCATTCAAAATTTGAGAAAGTAAAAGTACAGATGTTTTAAGAGCAATGCAGAATGGCCATTTTCAGAGTTTTATATTATTATATATAAATTAAACTAATACTACAGATGCATTAACATAGTAACACTGTTTTAATGTTAGCTTGAGGAGGTAGAGGTCATTTTAAGTGCTTATATTGTGTTTGGCAGTTTTCTATAATAATGCATCATATTTTATAATCTGATCACATGTTTTGGATAACATTTTTAATCTGCAATGTCACCAGTAACTCCAGCTATCAAAAAATGTAGGGGAGTAAAAAGCACAATATTTGCCTCTGACATGTAGTGGAGTAGAAGTATAAGTAGCATAAAATGGAAATACTTAAGTACCTCAAACTTGCACCTATGTGCAGTAACTGAGTAAATAGTTACTTTCCTTCACTGGGTTTCAGTAGGCCTACAGGAAATGTCCTCTTTTATACCATAACTTAACTTAATAAAATAACTTTACTTAAAAAAACAACCTTTATAGGTTATGTTTTCTTTTCTTAGAAATTCCTCAAGTATTCTTACTTAAGTAAAAGTACCACACTGTAGATATACATGACTTAGAAAAAAGCATTAGTATCATTCAAAATATAAAATACCAAAAGTAAAAGTACTCATTATGTAGAATGCCCCGATTCAGGTTAATATTATATTATTGGATTATACTTATTGATGCATTGCATGTGTAAGCATCATATAATGTTGCAGCTGGTAAAGGTAGCATAGGGATAGTTTTAACTACTGTATATACTGCTGGGTAGCTTCATCTATAATAATACATTATAAATCATTTGTTTATTATATTTTGTTTTAAAAATCTGAATCCGCAAAGTAATTAAAGCTGTAAAATATATGTAGTGGAGTAAAAGGTACAACATTTACCTCTAAAATGTAGTGGAGTAGTAGCATAAAATTGATCAGCCTACTTTAGTAAAGTACAAATACCTCAAAACTGTACTTAAGTACAGTACTTGAGTAGCTTAGTTACTTTCCACCTCTGGCTATAATGTGTGTGAAGAACTCTCACCACCACCACCTCCCCCTGCACCCTCCCCCTGTCTGTTGATATCACAGCCCGGAGAGGTTTGAATCCAGTCGGCCGCCATGCTGAGCTGAGAGGGCGACAAACCAAACTTTGTCACGCTGCTGCTGCTGCACCGACGCTCATCTCCGTACACCCCGGGACAAAGAGGACAACTTCCCCACGGTGAGTTGAACCATGCGCTTTCACTTCAATGCAGAGTTTAATTAGCGCTAGCTAAGTAAAGTCGGGGCTTTTCTGGTTCAAAATGCGAAGTTACTTCAGCCTGTGCCCCGCTGGTCATATTCATGCGTGCTGTCGCGGACTTCAAGCTCAGCTGCACTTGTTGCACTTGTAGCCGAAACCCCCACTCTTTTTTTTTTGTATAGCTCTTCTGCGTTTTGACTGCGCATCAAATTTTAAACATACTTTCCCGCGGCGTTTCAAAGTCGAACTGCGGAAGAAAATAAGATGTTAGCTGACGACTGTTGAGTCCAAGCAGTCGCTGTCACCGTCCTTGAAGCGCAAAATAACTCGTGAATATAATATTACGTGTCCACTAGCCGTGCTCACGCAAATCTTTTTAAAGATTAAACTCCCCGTGCACTTTCAAAATGCCATTCTGGCACCCAGAGGTCACTTAGGGGTTTCTACCCTTGGCATGCATAAATCAAGGGTGCTCTTTCACTGCAACAACAAAAGACTTTTTATTGACAGCACTGAAGCACACATGCACATAACCACAGTTTATATGAAGACTGGTTGGAGCATCCAGTTGCCATCACGCGAAATACAGACCAGCAGCATGCACTGTGATGTCTCTCAAGATGTGTTTCTGTAGTTCTTAAGCCTGGAGGGCATCTTGTGCCATGACAGGAGGACGGTCCGGTGCAGCTGGGGCCCATCAGTGGACGCTCATAAACCTTTCACCTGCATGCATGTCTACTCTTTAGTTTGTGTGGAGACTTGTGGACCAGAGGGAATAATAAGAAGTTATGGAGCTGCTTTCTGTCTCACCATTTGCCCTCTGGCCTGGCTAACTGAAGTCCTGAGTCTCTGTGTGACTCTTGGCGTGATGCAGTAGTAGTAGCATGAAGTACAGACTCTTTGAAGGGGAGACAGATGCCTTCACAAGCCCCAGTTCTTCTGATCTGCACATATTTCTTATAATTGATTAAAGGTCTAAGCAGATTTTCAGCCCAAAATGCCAGATGTTGGATGGTTCCAGCTTCTCAAATGTGAGGACTTGCTGCTTTTCCTTATATTCCAATATAGTAAATTAAACTATAGGGCAGGAACTAAACAATTATTTTCATCATTGATCAATCTGCAGATTTACTTTCTCAATCAATGAAGCGTTTGGTCTATAAAATGTCATAAAACAGAGAAAAATTCCCCATCACAATTTTCTAAAGCTGAGGCGTGATGCCTTCATGTTGCTTATTTATGTCCCAACAACAGTTCAAAATGCACAGACATTCAATTTATTATCATAGAAGGCCAAGAAAATCCGAAAATATTCACATTTGAGAAACTGGAACCAATGCATTTTTGCTAAAAAAAGATCATTTTGTGTCCATTGATTAATCGTTTAATCTACTAATTGTGTCAACTCCACATCGATTAATCGTTTAAAGTAATTTTTCAAGCTTTAATGCCAAATGTTTGTTGGTTCCAGCTTCTCAGATGTGAGGATTTGCGTCTCACATAATGGTAAGCTGAATATTTTGGGGGTTTGGACTGTGGGTCAGACAGAAAAAGCTATTTGAAGATGTCACCTTGGGCTCCAGGAAATTGTGATCTGTGTTTTTTACAATTTTTTGTGTGTTTTATAGGTCAAACGGTTCATCAATTTATCAAGAAAATAATCTACAAATGACCAGATAATGAAAATAATCAGCGCTATTCATAATAAAAAAAAGAATTTGTGAAATTTCAGTGTTTGTCTTTCCCACATGCCCTTTAACGTTTCATATAGGCTCTTAAGAAATGCAAGAATGAATGCGCTTCACTTAGGAGTAAAGAAACGCCCCTCACGTTATATACAGGCTTAGTTTACATTGCATAAGCACTGTGGAATTTTGCAACATGCCAGCCACTTAGTTTTTCCCTAAATACAGCTGTTGTGTTTTCTAAATCTGTTTTCCACAGCTTCGTTAGTGACATTAACCACCCCTCCTCTTCGCCAAGCTATGACATCCCTTCCCTCGCGGCCTCAATAAGTAATTCTTCTGCCTCATCGAGTTTGATTCCACAGGTCCTTGGCTGGGTCATATCAGGCATGAGGGCAGCCCCCGGATCTTGTCAATATGATAGGCTGGCTGGGGCTTTAGTGGCAACCGGGCAAGCCAGAATCATGTCAGCCAGACCCTCAGGGGGGCCCGGAGAACTAGCCAGAACAGGATATTGCTGTGTGATCATTCACCAGCAGCAGACAAATCATTAAACCAATGGCTGCGTGCCACTGAGTGGTTCAGGCATTTCTGTCTGTCACGGACTTTCCGTCAGGTTAAAGGTTGCGTTTGCGTTGTAAGGTTGTCATTGCGTCTTGGTAGATGTATTATTTTACATGAAAATAGACAGGTAGGAGTAAGAATGTAATCAATCTTTCTTCATCCAGCTCTTTATTCCGCTGTGCTGCATAGTCTTGAAGATAAACTTCAATCTTGATTTGTTTTTCTTTTTATTTGACATCTATCCATTTTGAGCTGTTTTACTTTCCCATACCTGCTTTTTATGGGAGGAAATCTTTGCACACATGTAGCCTTCCAGGGACTTCCCATTTTAGGGAAGCTAATTAGTCTATTTTTAACACGTGTGTCTGTATTTGATTTGTTTAAATTCTGTCAGTGGAGAAACTGAACTATCTTTTAAGTTGCTTTTGAATGTTTTCCCCACATTCGTTGGAAGCACAGGATTCACATGTTCTAAATGAAATTACACAGAACGCTCTTGCTTGTTATAGCCACACATAAGCATGCAAGCCTGTCTTTTAGAGTTCTTTTTCAATCAATAATGAATTTAAAATGGGTGGGAAATGGGAATTTAGTCAGGAAGAGCAGGCTGTAAGAGCGTTTTGTTTTAAACTTGAACTTTGTGCAGAAATGGCACTTGTTTCGGATGTCAGGGGTTATTTACTTGGATGCCTTGTTTGGGTTTCAGAACAAGTCCTGGCTGTTTGTCACATTTCTCTCTTGTAAAAAAGTTTGAGCACTTGAAATTGGTCCTTCCTGGAGCCTATCCAGTGTTGCATATAGGAGCTCACATTAAGCACACATGCTGTGTCTGTGTGCAAATGCCAAATGTCACGTTTTCTTCACATGCCTACAGTGAGCGACTGTCAGGTAATTGAATAAACTCTTAATGGATTTGAGGGTGACCATTCATGAGCCTTCGGAGGCTTTCTTCTCATCCCCTCTGCTGGGTTTGGTCGTCAGCCAGCTCCTCTAGTAGAAAAGGCTGGAATACCTGCAAATGGTCCGGGGCAGTAGCACCCCGCCTCCTGCTGTGGAGGTCACTGTAAAAGGTGCTATGTCTTTGACACAGACACATACGCCCCTTATTGTTCCCTCTTGCTCATTAGCAATTTAATTATCATGGATCTCCTGGCAGTCGAGTCAGCAAACAAGACCCTCTTACTTTAATTCAAAATCATACGCACTTCACACTGAAAGATGAAACCTGCGATGCACACGACAACAGTGGTGACCTGTCATACGAGCCGATTGGTTGTCGTGGTTATAGGAAACAAGGTAGGCGAGCTTGATGTATGACTCGCAGCAGCCTCATTGTTTTGGTCCTGCAGGAGTTAAAGGGTAGAGGTCAGGGGCCAGTCTGTGGTGCTCTGATGTTGAGGTGTGCTGTGCTTGGCTCTATGGAACAGACATCTGGGGCAACCCCCACCTCCTTTTGAAACACACACACACACACACACACACACACAAACCTCCCCTACCACACCCAAGTACCCCAACACCCTCAGGCTGGAATAATTTCCTGTGAGAGAAGCATCTGGCTCCATATCAGCAGCAGACAGTGGCATGTGTAGGCACTTTGTGTTGTGCCTGTGTGCTACTGGCCATTCATAATGCATTGCCGCATTCCAGATGTCTGTGAAATATTGCCTCATCATTGAATGGTGGTGTCAAATCAGTTGATACAAAGTTAAACACTGGGCGTTGCCTGTTTTCCTTCATTTCACGTGTTAGGTAACAATAAAGGTGAACAACAGTCCGCACTCTGCAAGGCTCAGTCACTTTAATTCTTTACAATGGCGTCCACAGCAGAGCAATTTATTTGTTTGAAAATTCTGGCAATAATTACATTAATGTTCAGGGAATCCGTGAAGATTCCCAAGATGCTGCAGCCATAGCTGTGACTGACTTTTGCTGAGAGTGCAGGAAGCTTACTGATGCGTTGCTGCAGTGCTATTGACAGCTTACTTGATGTTTTGAAAAGGTTCCCAGTGTTGTGTTGCTCAGAGCAGGGAGCTGGAAGGGAAGGGAATGGAGCGGGGAGCAAGCCTACATACAGTACATTCTGTTACTGAGGATATTGCTGTGTGACACAGCTGAATGGAGAAGGTGCTCTCTGTCTTTGTGCAACTGTAATGAAGCGGTTCAGTGGTTAAACGCTCAATAGCATTTGTTTATACAAATTTAATTTGAAGTCGGCAGATTTTAATCAATTTTCCTTTTTATCAGCTTGTCGCTCACTGTTTGATTTGTTTAGTGTTTGCATAGTGTGAAATAAGTCCCAGCATAATGATCCATTGCCTTAGGAAGCAAACTGTCTTTACAGTTAACCTGTGTGTGTTGCCAGTTTATTAGATACAGCCAGGTAAAACTAATGCAGTCTAATGCAGCAGCCATGAAATAAATCCTCCCTTCATGAAGGTTTCAATGTTCAGTTTGTGTTTAAACTGTTTTAGAGAGGTGTTCCTATTATTTACTCTACCCTCATTGATATACATGGGTTGGACACAATATTAGAAACACCTCTCTGTACGATGCAACATAATTTAACAGCACCACAAACTACAGCCTCCAAAATGACCATGCAGTTATTTATACACCTCTCAAAAACAAAAACTGAACATTATAACCTTCATGAAGATAGGGTTTGTTGCAGGACTGCTGTATTAGACTGCATTAGTTTTAGCTAGGTGTACCTAATAATAAACTGGCGACTGAGTGGACATCACCCAATGTTAAATACAATGCTGAGAGAGGGCAACAGCTGGACCTGCAGTGCCCATTCACTCCTTAAAGGGGGGGGGGGGGGGGGATGTCCCCACAACAATAGACACACTCCCACAGACGCACATGCACACTACCCTAACCTCAACCCCCTCCCCCCTCTTCCCTCTCCTCCCCTGCCACTCCAAATTCCCCCTCCCCCCTCCTTGGCAATTGTGTGCATTGACGCTTTCCAGAGGCGCAATCTCTGCGCTGTCGCTCTCCACTGGCGAGCAGCGTTTGACTGCTGTGACAGGCGAAAGGCAATCCTGGCCGTTTTGTTATACACTCAGATGGAGGCAGAGTGGCTGCCACTGGCATGCGTTAAAGTGAAACAGGCCTTTAATGCAAGCACTATCTCTCCACCCTTTGCAGCCTCCTGTGCTCTTTTTTTTTTTTTTTTTCTTCTTAGTGTTTATTGTGCAAGATAGAGAGAGGCAGTGTGAGAGAGAGAAGGAGCATGACCGGGGACTAGGCAGGGAGGAGGTGACAGACTGGTCGTGCTGGATGATCATATTCTATTTTTTTGCGTCTGTCATGCAAACCAGTGGTGACTTTCCCAGTAATAACAGTGTGACTGCAAGAGCCTCTCTTTTCAGCGTTCTTCTCTCTCAACCTGCAGGATCTTCCCACTCAGATTATGGTAAGATTCATGTCGCAAACAGCTTGTGTGGAGTGTGTTGACTGCTGACATCTCACAATGTCAACACCTTTTTCTTCTGCCATAGCAATCAGATATGTTTTTCTGTTTACTCTGTGCAGTGGAGAGAGCCTCCATTCCAGTACAGTAGCATGGCATGCTATTTTTACCTAAATCTCATCTGGGAGGTAAATAATTCAGTGTTCATTATGCAGTGAGTGGGACTCTGCTGTGCCTTTTTATTTGAGGAAATACCCACACAGTTCAATTTCTGCTTTTTGCTTCACTTTGGCTGTATGAGCTAAGATTTGAAATGTTTAAAGGAGAGAAAAGGGCGGGTTTTTTAATTATTTTCACTGTTGTCTACTGTTTTGTTTACAGTAAAGTCAGCCAGACACTACGTGGATTCGGGCAATTCCCTGAATTGGTCGCCCCCAACCTAATTTTAGAATCGGGTAGAATTTTTGCCAGATTGGTTGTCATTTGAAGTGCAGTTTAAGGCGGGATCTGGCTTGCGGACGATCAAACAAATTTCTGGCATATTAGAAATTTTGGTCGGCTGTCTTGAAGTTTGAGCAGTTCTACGGTCCAATTTCCCTCATAGCTGCCGTCAAAAGATCCGTTCCAAACTGCAATGAGCTTGTTTTAATATTACTGGAGTAGTATTTTACATGACTTAAAACTGTAGTCTGAGAGTACTGTGATATAAAACTGAGCTTTGCTGTTGAACACCAAGAGTATGTTGTCTGCATCTTCCAAACATCTGCGTCTCCACATTTTTCTTTTTACTTTCCGTTACATAGGAATGCACAAAGCAATGCTTCCTTTCTCTCTTTTTGTCAACATTTAAGATGCAGCCATCTTGTTTTAAAAAACTCTATTGGGATTGCCACTAGACCAACCAACCGGCTTCTCTCTGTTTACGCTCAGTGTGATCAGGCTGGTGAATTGATCCAGAGAGCATGAGCATAAAAGTCGCAGGTTCTGGATGGGCAGAAAGGCTGATCAATAAAATCAATTTAATTAATTTAATCAAAAAGATCATCACCCCTGGCGGGCTGTTCCCTTGAAATGGGAAGGAGTGGCATTGCCCTCCCAGTTTGGACATTTCAGATTTTTTTTTTTTTCCATGCCACAAGATGCTCTCCTTAACAAGGCATTGAAACACTTGGAAAAAGATGCATGGTTTAACTGTTAATTGTTTGTGGCTCAGGTAGATCAAAGCTAGCTAACATGTCTTCTCAAATGCTATTGCTCCACTTCAAAGGGCACTGTTCTCTGAGTAGGTCTCTATCTCAGCTGTGCACTGGTAGAAACCACTTCATCTCTTGCCATTCACGTGACCTTTTTTTAAAACCACCAGCTGCAAATTTCTTGCAGCACAGTTTGGCAGCTCTTTGTTGTTCACTGCACTCAGTATTGCGTTGAATTCCAGCATCCACGCACTGTATCGTTGTCTGCGTGAGAAGGCAGGAGTTTAATTTGGGGTTTTGGGTAAGGAACACCACATACATCATCACAACAGCGAGCATGGGACATTTTTCATATAAAGCTCTCATACTTTGGTGGATTGCCACATTGTGTAAAAGCATGGACTCTTGCATATTTCAACAATTCAGTAATGCAAGGAAATGTCATTTGGAAACGGACTTATTGTGCTTCTTGAGAGAGAAAGAGAGGCCGTGACATTTCATTCATAGCATTCAAGGGTAGCCTGTTTTTTTTTTAACTCAACAATGAATTAAAAGAAACAATTAGGCAGATAACCCTGCACAATCACCCCCATGAGTTCAAAAGTATCACTCATTTATTCAAATTTAACCCCAATTTGTTCAAATTTGTCTGAAGGTAACTGCAACATTGGAGTTTTTCTTCTTCTTGAAAATATTTCTCGTAAACACAGCGGCTGAGAGACCAGAGGAAATGGAACTAAACTGATTACCGGAGATTGCTTGGGTGTATACAGCTAATGCCTCTTTATGCTCTGAAGACAGACACATGGACAAAAGTTCAATGGGCTGCTATTAGACAGGAAAATGAAAGAGACAGGCCGACAGGTAAACAAATGCACTGGAGCATCAACATCAATTCATACTCGACATCGACGATGAATTCAGGGCTGATGTAGTGTGGAAAAGGTGACAGGAAAGCGGGGAAAAGGAGGCACATCAGCCTGCTGAGCCACGGTCCCCACACAGACAGACTGCTGCTGGCTGGCTCTGAGGCTGGTGGCTGTCTGTCTGGGTTTGGGGCTGATAGGATTGGTTGGGGTTGAGACCCCTCCTTCACTCCTCTGGCTCCCTCCAGTTGTAGCTGACAGCGCTAAAACCATTAGGTCCACTTTGGTTAATCAGTGTTGGATTATAAGCTGAAATAGACTTGTTTTTTTGAGGTAAAACACGATTTAAACCTCTGCTTCAGGTCTATTATGTGTACTTGACTGTCTGTGAAATGGTATCTAACCTTTTATCTGCTTATGGAACCTAAATCCCACTCTGGCAGGTCACAATCTGTGTTATGCCAGTGTGTTAACACATAACAGGGTATAATCTATGAGTCTAATGTGCTGCTATCATAATCTTTTTAAAGGCAGACAAGCTGAAAAGCTAATGCCAGGTTTTGGAGATTGCTCATCAGCCAGCAGGACACAGGATGTGCTTTGTCTCACTGCCTCATTAAAATTTAATAATCAGAATGCTGGCAGCGAACATCTGCCAATTTATCTGCATTCCCAAATAAGCACCATTAGCAAAAGGTGTGTCTATAAATTTCTTTAAATGATGGCATTTGTTACACCCTCTTGATCTTTTTATTAATGGATGACAACCAGCTGCACTGATCCGAAATTTTCGTTTCGTTGTGCCTTTGTCACACAATGCATTCTTCATCTGTTTCATCTGATTTGGATTCACACTGCTCACTACCCAGAGGATTTCTTGGTGCACTCTATTTATGCTAGCTAGCTGGCTGGTTGGCTGCCTTGGTAACTATGGTAACAGTATCCCCCCTAGAAAGTTGGAGAGACCAGGCCTTGCTAGGCTAATTGTGAGCAAGTGAAGCATGTCTGCAAAGTTAGCTGCAGTCCCAGCCTGGACGAGGGCCTGGATGGTGGATTTATTTATTTATTTTTTTGTCCGCACTGATTTTCACAGACGTACAGTAGCCATCACAATAGAAGTGATTAGCTCAGACCTTTGTTTTATAAAGTTGAATCATCAGGCTACTTGACCTAGATAAATGTAGAACAAAATACTGTACATATTCCATGATAAAAAGACTTGGGACTAAATTACAAACGCTGTTCAACATCATGGAGCATATTACGTTGCCTACTAATTATCAGTATTTATCAACCTGCTTTATATATTTCTGTGTAGGAGTGTTTGTAACTGTAATTACACAGTGCTATACTGATCAACAGAAAATGTATCTGCAACTATTTTAATAATAGATTTATTGAGACATTCCCTCATTCCTGCTTCTTTAATGCATGGATTTGATGTTTTTTCTTTCATTTATAATGGTAAACAGAGTGTCTCTGGGTTTTTAAAGTATTAAATAAGAAAATTGAAAGTAATTTCCCATGAGGTATTAATATTATCTTAACTTACTGTAGGTGTGAATGAATGATTTACTCTAAACTAACGTTGCTTTTTCCCCTCTTGTAGACTGTTGTTGTGAATTGCCCTGGGCCTCTCCCTCAACCATTTCCAACTGTGTGAAGAAAAGTGAGAAGAAGTTTTAATGAATCAGTATTCGCTAGCTGATGCCATGACCGACAAGTAAGTGGTTTATCTTTTTTCAAAAGTGTGTTTGTGTGTATCTGTGTAAAGAGCCCACTGTGCTCTGGCCTTTTGTTTAGTGTGACGCAAGAAGATGATGTTGTCTCTTGTGATTACACTTCTCTCACTCTGCACAAGATTGTCTCCTGGAAGTGTTTGTGTGAGTGTGTTTCAGTACAGGAGTGGAAGAGAGTCAGGGGTTCTGATGGCACAGAGAGAAGTGTGTTGTGTTGGAGGATTGGTGTAAAGACAGTCTGTTTTGCCTCTGAAGACGTATGACATTTGCATCGGGGCTGATTTGCATTCTCGTTCACTGTGCTGGTATGTTGCTACTGCTGTTAGTTGGTCTTTATTTCCCTGACAAAACACAGTCATTTAAAGGGCTTTGAGCCTTCTACCTCTTCCTTCGCTCCTTCTGTATTCTCCCTCTTTTTCTTTTTTGTGGTTCCTTCTTCATCTTTTCCCCTCCCCCTTTTCATTTTGGACCCCGTTCTCTATGCTCCCTATCTCTTTTTGTCTCTTTTGTCAACTTTGCCTTTGTCTCTCAGTCCGGTGTTTGTTGGGATTTTATCTATAGAGGATGGAGAATTTGGGTGCAGTAAGCAAAATAATCTGCCGTCAGCATTCATAATAAGCGGAATAAGTGGTGCAGGCCAGTCAGCTGAAAGGGATAGGCGCATACAGAGTGAAGGCCAAACAAGGCCAGGCCTATTATGTGTATGAGTTACAGTTACAGGGCAGTTTAAAAAAAAAAAAAAAAAAAAAAACTTTGGCCAGTAACAAAACGGAAGAAACAGGTTGTTTTCAGAATGCTTTGCTGAATCGTAGTGGTAATGGATGCTTGTGCAGGACTCAGTGGAGAGGAAGAGGAGGTTTATATGCATACAGTAAAGCTTCAAGAGGAAATGAGGTTGATATGATTCAGTGTTTGGATGCACTTAGTCAACCTCCAGGATCTCTACACTTATTGCTAATGCACCAGTTGACCCTTTTGAGAGAGAGTGTGTGTGTGTGGGGGGGACAGGTCTGGTGAGTCACTGTCTTTCTATGAAACAGGCCTCAGGGTAGCTTGCCTGGCTAACACCAGCACACTGTAATGTCAGTATAAAATATCGTGCATCTAGTCGGATAGTAAAGTCAGATAATGCTATATTTGCCCAGAGGGGAATTTCTCTTGCAAATTAGAAGGTTGTACCACTTCAGCCGTTTCCTTAAGGATGCATTGCAATTTTTGCAGTCAATTTAGGCTTGGAAGTTTTTAAGTGTTTTGGATGCAACATAAAAGCAAAAACAAGAAAAAGACGTTCTTGGAAACGTTATTTTGAAAACAAGATGCAGCAGTATTTTTTTTTTAATAAGGCTCTGCTGGACCAAATCAGAGCCAAGTGAAGTGAAGGCTGGGAGTTTCTAAGTAAGTGATGATGTTGTTGACAAGCTGTCCCATTGGATGAAAGGTATCCGAGCAACCAGAAAGGGGCAAAAGGGGGTAGGGTGGTAGTTTATTGTGTGCTAGATGCTAGTCCATGTTGTAGGATGATTGTTCATCGGGGAAGAATGATAAATGTTACGCCGAAAGGAAGTGAGGGGAAAAGTTGGAGGACGTGCCCCCCAACAGTGACGGTGAACAAAGCCTCCCTCAACATGGGACTACTTAAGATTCATACAAAGGCAGAAGAAGACGGCCACTTATTTTCTCTCTTAACACACACAAATGCCCCCCCCCTTTTTTTTTTTTCCTCTAGCCCGCTCATGAGCAAACATTTACACATAGCGGGATATCAGTGGACATTCCTGTAGATATGTGCATTCCAATTGGCATTCCCACATGCCACATAATTTTCTGATATTTTCCAACAAAGTGTACATGACATTCAAGTGCACATGTGTCTTCACATTTGTTTGGTAAAAGAGCTTTGCATCTTTGTTTTCCATGCAGATGTTGCTCTTGATTCAAATGCGCTCTTGCAACCCTTAAAAAATGAACATGTTTCAGTTGCAGGATTTTAAGTTCAACCTCCTATTGTACCAGGATGCTCTGGGATGAGGAAAGTTTCTAAAGCCAGATTTGCTCCGTAGTGCTTGTAGACGAGGATTCTGTCTGTTGAAATTCAAGCCTGCGTAATCCTCTTCAACACACTGCTTTGTGTGCGTATGTGTGTGTGCAAAAGTACAGAGTCCGTGCACCCTCCAACTAGGATTTGAATGATCAGGAATTTCGCCTAGTAATGATTTGCACCAGGGTTCACTGTATTGCATCATATATGAAAGTAGGACAGAAAGGCAGTGCCCCAAATAAACTGACAGAATGTAGTCGTATGGAAAAAAAAAAAAATGTCACTTGACAAATAAAACATTATTTTCTCATTTTTAAGTGTAAAACTCTCAGCTGTGAAGTGTGCTGAAAACTTGCCTCTGTTCTTTGGGGACAAAAGCAAAATGGAAAAATGTGTTGTTCCTTAAGCCCTCAAACCGTACGTTCATGTTTCATTATGCCACGGTTCCATTCTTGTTTTCCATAAGGAGAATCCTCCTCCTACTCATTTCTCCTCATTCTTCTCTTTGTCCTCTCTCTTCAACCACTGTATGAATTTGCACGCTCGAATATCCTCTCTCATAGCAAACCCTGTTTTCTCTCTCTTCCTCTGTTCCTTTCATTTTCCTTCCCTCCCCCACCTGTGGTGGTGCACGCTGACAGGCCTGTCAGAGACTTGGGATGTTTATAGATGGACAGTAAGGGTGGCTGCACAGATGAGTGAGTGTGTGTGTGGTGGGGTGGGCTGGGGGGCTTTTACTGGAATGACCACACTGTCATGGAGATGAGAGGCCTTTCCCAGTTTACTGTATATCTGTTTGCTTTGTGTATCCATATCAGTAAAGATCCCACGTGTGTGTGTATTCATGTCAGTCTCGGGGGAGCAAGGATCCAAAACCACCATCAGAAGCTGGTTAAGAGCTTTGAACTGTCACTTACACAAGCTGCAATTTTGCTGCAACACACATGCCAGTTAGAAACCTGCTAAACTCCCAAATGTTTGGTCAGATGTTGCACCCTTGAGAATAAAGACACACAGTATAAAGAATACTGAATAGAAGGATTTGTTAGGGGTACATGTTTAACAGACTGCTCTTTCTTGTGCAATCTGACAGTATGTTTGTAGATTAATTATTGCATGTTTCCTGCTTTACACCAAGCACCTGAATGCAACAGTTTTTAAAATGGTCTTTGCTCTTAACAGTGTCACCATGCAACAATAACTCCACGTTGATTTTTAGGGATTTTCTAGGGATTGCCACGAAATTTGGAACAGACATTGATAACGTCCAGAGGATGAATCCTACTGACTTTGGTGATCCCCTGACTTTTCCTCTTGGGAAACTATGTGGTTGACATTTGTGGTTTTGAGTGAAATATCTGGACAACTATGATATGATGCCCAGAGGATGAATGCTAATGACTTTGGTGATCCTCTGACTGTTCCTAGCGCCATCATCAGGACAAAATTTCCATTTGTCCAGTACTTTGGTTTAGGACCAAATACCTGCAGAACTAAACTAAGAGAAAGAGAAACTTGTTAAACATTATACCTGCTTAACATTAGCATGTTAGCATTATCATTTTGAAAATGTAAGCATGCTGGTGGCAGCAATTTAGCTCAAAGCACTGCTGCGCCTAAGTACAGCCTCACAGAGCCACTAGCATGGCTGTAGACTCTAGTTTTATGCTACTTAAATTAATGGAAACCTATTTCAGAACATGGCCGAAAAGGGGTTCTTTAGACTTTCTGAGACATTGAGCCTATTTCTGAGGCAAGACTAAACTTTTTATAAAATAAAAATTCAACTTGGTATTGTGCTCTTTTCTGTTAACAATAACATGGGGGAAATGAAGATTCTACTCATAGTTTGGTTGTGTTTCATAATTCATCTGGAGACTTCCTGATAGTAAGGATTTGGTTCAAAATTCCAGAAATACATTCACCGGTGCTGTAAGACATAGGGTACTGGTAAGATAAATAGAGCTGTGGTGGTCAAGATACTGACGAAAGCTTTTGCTGGGACCTTTAATCAGCTCGGGGGGGGATCAGGTGTCATAGTGGAGTGAGCTCAATAGTCCATCCTGTCAGTGTGTTTACCATAGGCTGGGTTTCTGAAGTAGGGCCTATTAATACATTTGTTCTGGCTTGAAGAGTCTTCAAAAGACCAGCTTTGCCCGGTCCTCATTCAAGTCCACTCATCAATTAAAAAACCCAGACCCGTGACATCTCCACTTCCTCTCTGCGCCCTCTCCAGACCGCGGTGTCACCAAGGGCGTGGTTTGGGGCACGTCTGGGCTCGCACCCAGGCTCAACATCCTGAATTGAGACATGTGAAGGCGTGGTGTCATTGGTGTCACTGGGATTCGTGGGTGCATAGTTAAAAACTCTGTATCAGCTGCCACAGGGTTTTGTGGGAGCCGAGAGAAGCCAAGTCAAAGTGCTTCCTTAGGATGTCGAGGGGGATGCACCCTTTGGCCTATGGCTCATCAATCTTACACAACTGTCATCTTCTCCCAGTGGTCCATTGATGCTGTCAGAGGACGGCGAGAGGCAGGGACTGTCGTGTATTTGTGCTCGTTTTTTTGTTTTTTTTCTTTGTGGGTGTGTCTCTGTGTGAAGAAGTGACAGGAGAATGGGAAGGTCTGGAGAAGATGGAAAAACACAGGTCGATACATTATGCATATTATAGGACTATGATTATGTTAAGCAGAGATGATGCACACCAGGCTACAAACATAGGCAGTTCACTTACAACGGATCATATTAAGACAAAAAAAAAGCTTTGGAAGTGCATGAACATTAACTGTGTTTCTGTCTTTTCTCAGGTTTCACATTTATTTAACCACAGTGTCTTAAAGTGGCTACACGCTGCAACAATAAAGCATGGCTCTTGACCTACATGAGTAACCATCCTCTGTGGCTTTGGGAATTATGAAACTGGTCTGAAGTAATATGTTATTATTTATGGTCAGCTAAAATCTATACTTCATGACAGAAATGCAATAAGAAATCTTAATATGGATAAATATTACCCACCATAACCAATTAATTACAGGATACTGTGGTCACAGTTGAGTAAATGTTAACCTGAGAAAAGACATTAACACACAGTTCATGTCCATTCACTTCCAAAGCTTTTTTTTTTTTTTGTCTTAATGTGATCCACTGTAAGTGAACTGCCCATGTTTGTAGTCTGGCGTGTATCATCTTTGCTTAACATAATCTGATTATTCTTTTATACGGTAGAGCAGGGGGCCTGCATTACAGTACCTTACCCCACCAAGCAAATGCTAATGAATCTGCATATTTGGGTTGATTTGGGTGACCTGAATTCAGTTGTCTGGAAGATTTGTCTCCTTGTTCTGGGACAGTATTGCTTTGTCAGCAACGTCCATTCTGACAGCTTTAGTCTGTTATCTTGGGATTTTACTGATTTTTGGTTTATCTTTATTTATTTAAAGATAACTTTAATATTTTTTAGGATGTAGAGATTATTAGGCATTGATTCTCTGTTCTGTTAAAAAGTGCTTGTAGAAACTGACCATGAGTCACACTGAACTATAGTCAAGGCAAAGTAAATATGTAAGCCCACGTTTTCCACTCAAACAGAGTTGGATTGTAGTGGACTGTGGGAATAAAGCTTGTGTACTTGTGCAGGGAGAATGTATTCAGCCTTGTTGTAAAGGTTTTCATTTTGCTCAGGGAAGCAGTCTAAGGAAACAGCCCGGAAAGTGTTGTGAATGGAGGTCCAACCATCTGTCACAACAGCAATAAGAAGATTTCTACTTTCCCTTCCTTTGACTTATAAAATCTTGTTTTCATGCACTGAAAAGAAAAGCAAAAGAATTTTTTCGGCTTACTGTTCTGTTACTGCTGATGCAGATTATTCCCTAAAGTCTTTGTTCTCGTTTTGAATCATTAGTGATGCATGACTCCAGTGCTGACGCTGTACATATTTTAAAGGCCCTGGAAAATCAGCTTCTTCTTAATTTTTCTGCCAAAGTTAAAACAGTTTTGGCTGTTTCAGTTGAGAGATTTTCTGTCTGTTCTGTTTTTGTCTGTGCTCCTCTTAGTGAAGTTGAAAAAGGGAATGTGATGTACTTCTAAGCACCAATTAGGTTTGAATCAAAATCTGATGACGGTTGTTGGGATGTTTGCTTATGTTGCCATTCAAATGTTATCAAACCACACTGACACATTCCTGATTTCTGAGTTTTAAATGCTGTAATAAGTAATAACTAAGGATGTTTTTAGCCATCATGCTAGTTGTATGGGTCTAGTCAATGTCAGATGGTCAGTTGGTTGGATGTGGTGATCACCTGACATTTCATCTAGCGCTACCAACAGATTTAAGTTTTCACTTATCCATTGAAATATCTCAACATTTATTACATGTAATGGCACAACATTTTGTACAGACATTCATGGTTCCCAGACGATGAATCCTAATGACTTTGGTGATACCCCAACTTTTCCTAACTTCACCATCAGGTTAACATTTGTGGTTTTGGGAATTGGTACACACATTGATGTCCCCCTCAGGATGAATTGCCACAACATTGATGATAACTAGTGCCATCATCAGGTCAAGATTTTTGGAGCTGCAATGAAAGTGCAGATTAGTCAGTCAACAGAAAATAACTATTTTGATAATTTATTAATCGTTTGTCATATTTAAGCTAAAATGACAAACATTTGCTGGTTCTTGATTCTCAAATGTGAGGATTTTAGGCTTTTCTTTGTCATACATAATAGTAAACAGAATTTCTTTGGGTTTTGAGCTGTTGTTTTGACATTTTGTATGCAAAACGATTAATTGATGATTTGAGAAAATAAGTGCAGATTGATGAATTGTGAGATGCAGACCAAAGAGAAATACGATTTGTAAGCAAGTTTCAGGGGGTTTAAAGGTAGAGTGGTCTTGATGACAAGTGGTTTGACTCCACCTGCAATTGAATAAAGACATATAACGTATAAAAGTTAAACTGTGCATTTTAGCCAATACATAATGCAACATTTCTCTGTATTCCACTATCAAATTGATAATCTGATTAATTGCACAACCTGTTCTCAGAATAAAATATGCAGATTTAAGGCTTGGCCATGGCTGACCTCTCATGGGATTAGCCCACATAGAGCAGATGTAATTCAATAGTGTTGACGGGAGAGTGCTTTCCCTTTTGTTTTTGTTTTTTTTGGGTTTTTTTTTATTTACATCTGGTTGATCCACAGACATGGCTGCTCCACAGCCTTACATTTGTGCTCGTATATCTCAAACACACTAGAAAATGGTGTGAGGCCACAGTGGAAGAGGAAATGAATATGCTAGTCACAGACCTCAGGTTCCTCTGATGATATTCACACAAGATAATGTTTATTATTTGGCTGCTCACCATTCATTTGTCCTTGGTTATAAAAAGTTAGCACAGTATCCTGACAGACATCATATGATATCACTGGCTTAGTGGTCAGTGGATATTTAAGTCACTATATAATTGTTTTGTCCTTCCCAGAGTGCTTATCTACTTCACTTGTGTGTATGTTTGATGGATAAATACGTGATATTCCTGTATGTTTATTCAGTGGCAGTTTTATTGTGCAACACTTGTTCTCATTGATTCATCATCATATCTGTCTAACCATGGTCTACAACTAACCACACGTACACACACTCAATACGCACACACACAAACTGCTTCCTCCCTCTTGTAGGCATACACACACACACACTACACAACTGTCTTGTCTGATCTTTCTGTCTTCTTCCCCCCCTCCCTAGCTTGAGGATTTTATAATTCTCTCCAGAGGAAGAGCGTCGCATCTTTTAAGGAGCCACAGGTCAGAAACTCTACTCCTCTCCCTCCCTCCCCCTTTTTGCTGTGCATGCCGACACTGTGCTGCTCATGGGGACCCGCATGCTTCAACATGAATGCTGCTCCCGAACCACCTCCCAAAACCACATCAGGGCTTTACTCCTTTTTTTATTCCCCCTGCATGTCCACACCTGGGCAATCCTACTTTGATTTGATTCTGCTTGGCTTTTGTGCTTGTGGTGAAAATTTTGAGTCCTTTGCAATGATGCTTTCTTTTTTACCTAATAATTTTGTCTTCACTTTGTGATTTGGTTTTCCTTTCCTCTTTAAGTTGTGATTCTCTTGTTTTATATCTGCTTGGAAGCAAGCTGATGGTCTGTGTTGTCTTAGTTACATCTAATGATGTTTATAGTAACATATATGGCTGCTTGGTTCCACTGGCCTTGAGGACAAACAGCTTTGCTCTGTACCTTTGCTCTGCAGTTGACTGTTCGCTGAACCCCTCCCCCAAACAGTGATTGTCCAATCATAGCTTAGCAACTGTAACAAGGCATGGCAGGTCAAGCTTTGGATTTCTCCAAATGCTGAAGCAGTGTGAAAGGGGCTTTAAACTCAAGAGTTTTGAGGGTGGTTTCTTTTTTTATTGCCTTTTCAAAACCAAAAACACTGGAGCTGAAGTGTAAGTAATGGATTAAACAGTGTACAATGTTAGCATTTCCAGCTAACCAGTGCACTAGCAAAATTAACCTAACACTACGTCCACCGTCATCGAGCGTATCTTTAGCTTACTATGTTATTATGTGGGGTTATACATTATGTTACAAAACGCCCCGTTCAGGAGCAACACATTCACAACGTAGAAGCCAAACTGCCTCTATATCAAAATTGGAGAAACATTAGCAGCTCTGTCCCGCTCTTTATTCGGTTTGGGGAAGTTTACACTACAGCAACTAAACAACTCGTTACCCAAAGTAGCATTATGTTTCCCAAAAAGTATCCCAAATAAGTTAATCCTCAACCTCAAAGCCTTTTTGCTTGTAAAAGTGAAACTTTTTTTTTTTTTTTTATTTGAACAATAAAGCATAAATCTAATGTCTGTGTTGCTTTCCAGGTATGTTTGCATCCAAACATTTTAAATACGTGTTATTTATAATACTGTTCTATAATACTAGGCCTAACTAGTTCTACACTGCAGTACATGAACATATAACTTTAGCCTCAGACATTTGATATAATATCCTGTATGTAACCATCAAGTGCATATTTAAGACCCTTTTAAATGGTTCTCGTTTTAAAACAAGTCAGCTGGAAACATTAAAAAGTCAGCTGGAGATCATTTTCAACCAACTGACAGAGTTAATGTTAGTTAGCTACAGCTAATAAAATGTGCTAGCGACCGTCATCATTTCAGCTGACAAAATCAACATTGGCTGGTAATGAGGAGCCTGTTTTTGTTAACATCTGTGTGAAATCAAGGACCCAATGTCTCAAAAATTACTTTGAATTTTAAGTGTTATTGTAAACTGCATATGTGCCGTCCAAGAGTAGAATGCTTGACATGCATAGCAGCAGTAACTAAGGGTGGAGGGGCTTAGCGAAGGGTTAACTGATGCCAACACCTGTTTCCCAGGGATCTGTACTTTCATAAGTGCTGCCAATGCATTTTTTCTTTGATTGTTTTTATGATGGATTTATATATTTTTCAAGTTATTTTGCTTATTCAGCTACTTGAATTTTAAGTGATCTAATTCTCTTTAATGCTTTCAATTATTTCCATTACCATGAGGACGGAAGTGTGCCCTAAATCTACCCACCAGATCTTGAGAAAACTGTATAAGTGTTTTAAAGTTTTGGGCTTTGTGTTGTTTATGCCTCTCTGTGCTGTGAAGGAAACGGTGAAAGTAGTGTTTTATCTCCTGGTATGCCAAGTTCAGAAGGACACACTGTTGGTGTTGTGGCAGCCTGTGGGTGATGGGGTGAGTTTTCACACAGAACTCCAAAGGAGGTTTTTGTCTCTGCCGGCCAAAATTACCACCATGAAATCGGTGCCTGCTGAAGACTGTGCTGAGAGAAAAGCGGAAGAGAAAGGAGTCCCTTCTTAAAGGCCCAAAGGAGAGGAGAAAATATAGCAGGGTTTTTAGTGATGTTTACAGCCCCTTCAGATGTGCCATGACTGGTGGGAAAGCCTAGTAACTGTAATTTGAAAGACGGTTTGCTTTGTGTCTTTATTTGTCTCCTGGTATTCTTTCACCAGTGAACCAAAAAATCAGTAAAATGTCTGCAATGTAACTAAGGGCAGTCATATTTAGATATTCCTATTCCACGTCAGTTGATTTGAAACCCAGACCTAGAGATTTATTCCGCCCTGGGAGCTGAAGTCACCTGCTCTTGGCTAAAGCTACAACCAATGCAACTATCATTGACCAACTTGGGACCGCAAGGCCTTCAGCTGGGGACCACAAGACCTTCAGCTGGGCTTTCACAGCTTCCCAAAATAGTCCCACATTATGCGCTTCAAGGCCTGGGCTGGCATCACAGTAGCCTTAAGGAAACTACATCAAGTGAAAGGTTTATGACTTTACTGTGAGGGGTGGCTTTCATGTGAGCCCAGACTATATGGTGTATTCATCCAATGATTCGTGACAAGACAAAAAGTTTATCACTGGATCTTGAATGCCGCATTTGAAGAGCAGTATCACCTGTACGCCCTCTCCTCACAGCAGCTCAGCTTAGTGTGGGAAGTTTATCTTCCTCTAGGAATTTTTTTTTTTATCCATTTACTCCTATGTGTGCATTATTGGTAATATTGGCATTTTGCATCTAAGACACTATTCTTATACTGAAAGAGGGAAAGGGCTGTTTGTACAGGAGTAATGACTTAATTGCTTTCAGGTAACTGCTGTCTGAGAACTGTGTACTTATCGGGATGACGACATAAAAGGCAATTTTCAGATGTGTAAATGCATAAGTAGCTTCTTTTCTAGATGATCCTCAAAACTTAAGTTCCCATATTGTTTGCCATTGCAGATGTCAATAGTAAAACTGCTCCACTTATTTTCTCCTTTTAATTAAAAGAAAAGGCGCCTGGTGATTATGTTTTCATGTTAGACTACAGAGGCACATTTGGTACTTGGACGGGGAACACCACACAGCAATCCTTGTTCCTCTAGTTAGCTTACTTCACTTGCCTGTATGTTTATAGGGAAGTTTTTCAGATCTTCCAAAGCCATGTGACTCAGGGAAAGGGTGTGTTGTTTTTAAAAAGCTTGCCAACGGCAGACTAAATATACCCTTTACTGGACCTGACCCCTCATTTGGCTTTGCTGTGGCCACTTTAGGTCGACATGCTAGCTCAGCAGGGGCCCTACAACTAGTAATTATATAGGAGGGTTTCCATTTAACATCCCCTGTATAGTGTTGCCTTCACACAAGCTATTTTCCTCAATTTAGACATTTGGGTTGTCATTGATGGTTTACCTACATTTTAATTCTTCCTACTTCATTTATTTTCTGTACCAGTTTCCAGCCTGGTACACATCAGAAATGAGCATCACATGCTCCTTGTCATCATTCAGCCTTAAATGTAGATGTGAATTAATGTTGTGAATGTAGCAGATCATGTTGTTAATCCTTCATCTGGCTTTTTAAAAGTTCAACTTTTCCTCCCATCTGTCTTCCAGTGAGCTCACCATGGATAATGTAATCTGTTGCAGTTTTTAGATGATTTTCTCCATATGACCAATATTCAGCTGTGCAGCAGAGGTCATGCAGCTGTTCACTGGCTTTCAGATGACTGTTAACATGATGTGGCTTCGACACAGTGGCTTTGCACTTCACAACTGAAGGCTGACGTCTATCTTCAGTGAATTCCAGATGGTTTGGACATGGACCAGAGCTGCAGGTTGAACTATTGAGTGTTGATTTATCCAGACAATTTGAGGAATTGAGAAAGTCGGACTGTTCTTGAAAGTAAAGGGAACTCCATCGATTTTACACATCAAAGTCTGTTTACAGGTCTTGGGGAGTGCTAGTACTGCATATGTCAAAAAATGTTGTATAAAGGCTTTTGTGGCTCCACAGGGAGCTGCAGGAAGTCTGATAAATTGCCTCAAGTGACGTAACCAAGTCAGCATTGGTTGGGGCTGAAGACTACAAGTTTTGAAAATGCAAAAACAAACTTGGTTGTAAAGAAGTGAGCTCACCAGACCTCTGTAGCCTGCTCCTTATCTCTGCTTGAGGCTAGCGCCTCAAGGCTACATTAGGTGCTACTAGCGTGATACACCTGAATTTCCAACTTAACTGTCAGTCGTTTATATTCAACATATTCTTCTTCCTTGTCAAAACATCGTGCCTACATTAACCACAGTGCAACTCAAGCACCATCTCATCATTGATTTTTATCTTTGTGTTGGGTTGCCCATGAATGCGACAAAAACTGGAGACAGACTGTAGCCCTGATGATCAGATGGAAGTGTAATAGTCAGCCGGTGTTGTAATAGCAGTAGCTTAGCCCATACGGAGAGACTGTAAAGCCTTGGTTGTCTACACTCGAAATGTCAAAAACAGTTCATCAGCCTGTGGGGAAACGCAACCCAAAACTCTGATGCAGCTGGCAGTATTTTAAGATGGGCGCTTGGTCCCTGTCTGGTCTTATAAGAGGGATTTGATGCCTAGAGCTGGCATTATCATGTACACATGTGAGCGTGTTCGAGTCTCTGCCACATCTATAGCCAAACTCCATTAATCTGCAATTGACATTGGAGCAGACATCTGTCCCCATCAGTGTGTCATCCTTTGTGGTCCCAGTATTTTGTTTCAAGTGAAGGCTCTCTCGCTCACTCACTTTTCTCATACAGGCTTGGCTCCAAATAACCCACAATACCTCTAGAGAATAGCCCTAGTGCTGTTGGAGAAAGAAGCACCAACAGTACTTGGAGTCCTGCTGAAGGACACTGAAGCAAATGTCCATCACAAGTTCTTTAAGCCCATTGTAAAGTTTTATAATGTCTTGTTTTGTCCGACAACAAACAACAATGCAAAGATATTCAGTTTACTATCATAGAAGGTGAAGAAGAATAGAAAATATGCACATCTGAGAAGCTGGAACCAGTGAAGTCTTTGCTTAAAAGACTGCTTAGATGATTGATCAATTACCAAAATATGTGCTTTTCATTATCCACAGACAGTCATGTGATCATTACATTACTACCAGTTATGATGTCAAACTATGCAATAGGTTTATTAACTATGCTGATTAGCATAAACTGTCAGTGCAGTGTTATCACCATTCCCACAGCTGGGTGGGTACTGTACATGGTCCTGTTGATTAAGTCAGCAGTCATACAACTAAGAAAATGTGGTTCATGCACTCAGTTGCCAGTTTATTAAGTACACTTAATATTAGACTGTATTAGTTTTAGCTATCTTTCCGACCCTTATGAAGGTTATAATGTTCAGTTTTTGTTGACCATTTTAGAGGTGTTCACTTCATGGTCATTTTTGAGGATGAAGTTTGACTTGCATTGTACATAGAGGTGTTTCTGTTATTTAGCCTACCCTCGCTGATATAAATAGGGTGGACAAAATTATAGAAACTCACCACAAACAGCACCACCACTGCAGCAACCACAATGTCCTTACAGTTGAATCAATACCTCTTAAGCTGTTTCAACAAAAATGTATTATAAAGGTAGGGTTTATTGCAGGACTGTTGCATTAGACTGCATTAGTTTTAGTTAGGTGTACATAATAAACTGGTAACTGAGTGTATATGTATGAATGTAGTCATTGCTTTTGTCGGAAGGTGAACAACTGAAAGCAAAGTTAGTGTGCAGCGCAGCATGGAAATGTCATACTGAACTGCCAAAAGAGATATTCTTTCCACAAAATGAACCACTTAAAGTACATTTCCCATTACACAGTTTGTTTGTGCGCGGTTAGGCCCATTGGCATTATAGCAACAGACAGAGCAGGAAAAAAAAAAAGAGTAGCAGCCTCTTGGCGTGCTGCAGCAAAAGGAAGAAGAGCATCTCTGTGCATTGATGCTGATGATGAGCGAGTACATGGAAAAGAGAGCCAGTGAGGGAAAAGAAGTGAGGGGTTGGAGTTGTTGGCAGGCACTGAATGTCCAACTCCCTCACATTACCCTCCATCACACCCTGTGTCCTCACCATACTCTCTGCTCACAGGATGTGGAGCTTCTTTTCTGCACTTTGCTGCATTGAAAATGAAGTGGAAACTGGTGAAGCCACTATGTGACAAGTCATCCTACCATTTCCTCAGGAAATGAGATTCTCTTTGAGTCACATACGGTTGGTTTAGTTAATACAGCTTCAGTCCACTTTAACTATTTCCTTATTAGCCCTTTCTTTCTTAATATTTTAACAGATGACAATCGCCACAAACAAAATGAAATGACTGTTAGGCCGTGTTCGGACCGAGTTGAACCCTCCATTCATATGAATGAAGCCAGTCTTTTGAAACAGCAGGGGTGCCACTACCAACAACGCGGGGTCATCTGGCAAAAAAATTGAACCAGGCTTAACTTGTGCTGCAAGGCATCGCAACGTCATCTGATAAGGTGCTGCCTTAGTTTGTTGGCCAGTCAAATATATGCAAGCGCACATTCCTGGTGTATTTGTAATGTTAACGCCATATTTCTACTGTTTTACCTTGTGATCGTCGTGACAAAAGGTGTCTAAGCATTTAAATGTATTAATCTGTTAGTCCAGCTTGACTTCCTGTATGGTATTCCATTGTCTCACCAGTACCTTTTAACAACTGTATTTACGTAGTTTCATTCATTATGATAGAGAGCTGGGCTCACAGTGAGCAGAAGGTTTTCAGTGGAAATGGCTCTGCTAGATTTGTGTTACTGAAAAGTAGCAGATAACTGAGCCTTTTTTCAACCTGCTTCATATTGTCTTCAGATGTCTATGCACTATTGCGTGGCCTACGGTGTAGCTATGGAGTGGAAATGAAGCTTTATTACCAAGATACCTACAGGTACATCGCAAAGCAAAATTTTGTCACCCTTCATTTCATTTTCAGAAATTCACTGATTAATAGTTTAGATGTTTGCTGTATCATCTCTCTGTGTGGAGAATGCATTAGGCATGACATGAATCCACATTAAATACAATTTCTTCGTCATTGTCATTATAATAATAGTGATTCTGCTATCAGTAGGCTCTGGCTGACTCAGCTCAGGAGATGACACTGATTAGGCATTCAGGTCATACATTTACTTCAATGCTGGAAAGAAGAGGGAAGTGATTTTTCTTTGGGTTTTCTCCATTTGTTAAAATCCTACAGATCTGTCTTCTTCACCTGTAGGCCTTAAACAAAGATTGTTGGCTGTGAAGAAGTGCAAACAAACTTTCTTTGACTAATTAGGAAAGAGTGTAGTAGGCTGCCTTGGTAATTCAGCAGTCATTGTGGTCATGCTTAATTAGCAAACATTGTGTGACGAAGGGAAAAACAATAATCAAAAAGTATATAGCTGCGAACCCCCACACAGCGGTTAAATCTGGTTATACACCGATTTATTTTGCTGATCAATCAAAATTAAATGGTTGCCACACCCCTAATGATTTGTTTGTGTTGCGTAAAGACATAAAAGCACTTCCCAGATAAAGTTGATGAATTTTTTTTCTCTTTCATACTTGCTAGCACATTCAAAGTGCTGGTGCACAGATAGGCAGAGCTCCAGTTTCCCCCTCTCTGCCCCCTGTCCTCAGTGGGCAGCTTGCCAATGTCTGTGCCCAGTTAACAGCAGAGAGCTGGGAACCCCAAGGCCCCAAGCAGGTGTCAACCTCCCTGCCCAGCCAAAGGATCTGAGAGGGGAACACAAAGGGCTCAAAGAGACCTGCCAGCATGGTAACCGTCTTATATATCCCAGGCCAGTGTGGCCACTCCTCTAAATCTCTCAGCAGCATAGGGTAGCTGCCAGTATGCTCTTTCTGCTACTGTAACACTGACTCAGAGAGGTTTGAAGCTTTTTTTAAGCTTTGCCCTGAATGGGGTTCAGAGTTGTCAATTTGATGGAGGGCATCAGGAGTGCACAGACAGAGGGATGAGTCTAGTTTGAGGCTTTTATTCATGTAGTGTGCTGCAAGAGGATTTTTCAGAGGACAGAAACCAAGAGAAATTTTGTCTGTCTGGGGTTTTCATCATGGATTCAGTATCTCATCGATTCACACTGTGCCTACGTCACTGTCTCTGTTTAACAATAACAGTTTCTGCTGCCGTCATCAGACAGTTTATGGAGCATCTTTACAGGATGCTTCCAGATCTCATGGGCTTGTGTGATCTTTGAAAACACTGGCTTGGCTCAGGGCTAAGCTGTCCTGGCATTTAGATTGGCAAGACTGTAAAAGAACTGGATGAGAGGGAGACGTGATGCCTTTCTCTCTCCTTCGTTCTCTGTTCCTCCTCTCTCTCTGTGAGTGTTCATTGTTGAATTCTCTGCAGTGATGATGGTGGATGTGATGGGTGGGGGTGGGGGTGGGGGGGAGGCTACCCTCATCTTCAGCAAACAATAGGTCCTTGTGTATTTGACTCCCTCTTTAGCAGAGTGGAGTCCATGGCTAAGGCTGAAGCCGGGATGGAATTCCATCTTTGCCAGATTCGGTGGAAACCCTCACGAAAAAAACAACAATCCGAGTATCAAGAAGGGTCATACCTCTGGGGCCATTTGTTCTTATTTACAACCACATCAATAACCAATTATCATTCTCTCCCTTTTTCTCTAGCTGTGGTGGCCCTCATTGATTGTTTATACGTGCTGTGCCACATAATATATCTCCCCCTTGGCTGGGTAACTGATTACTAACCTATATTTGAGTGGAATGAGCCACAATGGTGCTACTAGGTCATTAAAAAGTGGTTGGCAATGATTTATTTGACCTTTTGGCCTTATCATTTGTTCTATAATTTTGCTTATAACATCTAAAATGAGTTCAAATGACCAAATACATGATCAAAAACACTTTTCATGTTTTCCTTGTAAGATAGTATCTTTTGTCATTTATTTTCATTAGGTCTTCCTTCAGACACTTGATTGTACTTCACTTTTAGTGAACACAGTTCTTTTCAGTAGCTTGAATGCTTACTAAATCCATATTATTGGGACATGGTGAGACTTCTTGTTTTTCCTGTGAGAGAAAAGTCTTGTTATCTCAATCCTCGTCTTACAAGACATCTGATAACCTTTTATCCCCTTCTTCGCGTGACCCACCTCCACCCATTTTGCGGAGGTGTGTGATGCAGGAACTTCCGCTTCTTTTGAGCATGTTGTGGAAAACCAGAATAACCTGCTTTGTGCCAGATAACTTTACTTTCTTTACTCTAGAGTACAGCACATAGGCACCTGACCAGCCAGAACCACCTGCCTTCTGCTTATTACAACAACATCGGCCTTCATTTCCAATATTGTAAAAGCCAACTTCATTTGTGTTAAAGGAGAGAAAAGCCAGGCTACAAAGCTGGAGTTGTACGACACTGCCCACACCGCACCTTTCACATGATTGGAGAGAAAGGAAGCACTCACAATTGAATTATGTCACATAATCACTTTCTGAGATAATACCATTTCAGGGTAATAATATTTACAGACTAATAATATTTACAGAGTGAACAAAGGTAATCAGTCTTCCATCCATGTCAGAATGAATCTGGTTGACAGTCCAGATTATTGTGCATGTGTCCTGCATCGCAGCAAATTTGGCAGACATTGCATGTATTACAAGCAGGATTAAGAACAGATTTTGAGATTTATTTTAATATTTTACTTAAGCTTTAAAGTGTGAGCTTCCCCCCCATTACCATTTTAGACCAAAATGAGTCCCAACAAAATAACCGAAAGATCAAAAATATTATTAGATACATGAAACATCTATATTTGAGCCACACATGCAGCATTTCAAGATAAAACCATGGACTACTCATCCTAAATGTTGTGACATTGTTTTCTATGTTATAACATGTAATGATTGATTGAGGCCATTGGTAACAAAGAGTATCGTTTACCAACATATCACTTTTCAGCATTTGGGAATGATTTATTGATTTTACCAAAGGGAAAAAAAGAAAAAAACAGGCATTAGATATGACAACTTAAGGTTTTATTGAATATTAAACATCAGCCTCCTGAAGTGGGCCTGGATAAGTTATACAGTTGCACAAATGGCACAGGGCAGCCTAGTCCTTATCAGGCCCATCCTGAAGGAAGTGAATGTACCAGGAGAGTGCTGTTAAAAGGCAGAGAGATCACAATGCTCCACAAATTGGCAAATGGAAAACGACACCCGCATCTGATAAGAGCCGATCTCTACCAGGAATTCTGTCATCATCGTAATTGTCGTCCTCATCGTGCGAGGCAAACGGACGCACCTATTACTGTGTCTCAACAATAGTGCAGTGCAGAACAACAGGTTTTCAATAAAAGAGGGATTTTCTTAAGCCTGAGGTGTTAATTTGTCACATAACACACACCTACAATAAACTCAAGTGTCATACTGTGATCGTAAGACACACCACATTAACTGCACTATTAATAAAGTTTAAACACACACATGCCAGACTGTCAGGCCAATTGTGTGTGTGCGTAGTTTTTGTGCTTATTACAAACAAGAACTGGTGGTTTTCTGCCACTGCAAGTCATGTTAGTTCAGTCCTTCTCTTTCCTCCTCACTGGCCCCTCTATTGATTCCTCATTCAGATGGAACTCCACATCCATCTGTTTTTCCTGCTTTGTTATTTAACCCCACATTTCTGAAATGGTTCCAAGTTCCAAAAGCAACCAGTCACTTACAAGATTGCCTTTCAGATGTCCACTGGCATGAAAGTATGAAAACTGCAAATGGCAGGAGTTGATTCGGAACACTAGTGAGAGTTTACTTCCTTTTTGTTTTGCGGTGTGTAAAACAACCCGACTACTGATTCATGAACATGAGGGAGAAAGGACATGAGTGGCGTTAGTTCCTGATTTTATAGGTGACTTTTGCAGAGCCCAGCTGACTACTGTGTATACTGTTTGCTTAAAAACCCACAGAAATAAAGCACATGAATTTAAAGAAAGTGAAAAGACACAGATGATTATCAAAAACTCACATGATGTAGGCACATTGGGTTTTCTGATATTACACAACATGCGTCATAGGGCTGCAACCAACGATTCTTTTCATTATCAATTAATCTGCAGATTGTTTTCTCTATTAATTGATTAATCATTTAGTCTCATTCATTTAGTTGTTTTGTCTGACCAACTGTCAAAAACCCAAAGATATTTTATTGACTCTTATATATGTAAAAGAAAAGCTATAACCAGTAAATGTTGAGTATTTTTGTTGAAAAATGACAGAAGCGCTTAACTTTCTTTCAATTGACTAATTGATTGACTAATCGTTGCACCTCTAGTGTCATACAGTGGTCAGAACTTTAAAAAATATATATTTTACACGTTTTCACATGAGAACTATTATCTGTATTTCTGAAAATATGAATTTCACATGTGCTTTTATTGTAAGGGAGGTGTTTAAATTTTTTTTTTTTTTCAGTTTTTGCAGTTTCTGTCTAAAATAACTTCTTTGATTTTATTTGCATGTGACGTACTATCCTAAGCGATACAAAAGAGGATGAATCAGTCCTGCCAGCTTTCAGTATGAGGGAAGTGGATTTGATGTCTGTCCCCTTTTAGCATCTGTGCTGCACGATAAGATCAGGCCGTGAGGAACTCGTTCATTTCCACGTTCATGTAAAATATTTTTTTGGTGCATCAGGTTTTAGTGTATTGCTTTACTTTTTGTCTTGCAGAGGAAACTTCACAGTTCCGAAGTTATCAGAGTCCAATATGGGATTTGGCGTGCTGGGAGTGTTTCTGGGGCTGCTCCTAGAGGTCTCCACTCATGGACCTCACGCTGTGCCTCGGACCTCCTGGAGACACCAAGGTAAGACTTGATGTATAAAATATTGAATATTATATAAATGTTATTGACTGAAAAACTGTAGTTTTGATAACTAAAAATACCAAACATTTGCTGATAATAGTAAATGGTATAATTTAGCCGATTCTGCCACTAATATAAATAACAAACAATAAAGACATACATTTTGGCTCTGGTGACTTTAAATTGGTGTTTGATATTCTTTTGCTTCTCTAATCAATTGATTTATAAATGTATCAACTAATCAAATATTTAATATATTAGTTATTATTAAAGGTTTTTTGTTAGCAATATCTCTATACTTCTGTGTCCTTTTTACAATAAATTCCATCCACACAAATCTAAACCATTTCTAGTAAATGTCCTTTTGAAACCCCTCTGATGATTTAAATTGAAACTTTGCTTGAGTCACTGAGAGTCCAAAGGCACTTGATTTGGGAAGTTGTACGTGTTAGTCTGAGTTGGTATTTATGAGCTGAAAACATGTAACGTTCAGTCACTCCACTAGTCATACTCGGAGAACTGAGGCTTCATACTGTATACAGTGCTGAGAAAGAGTATTTGCCCCCTTCCTGATTTCTTATTTTTTTGCATATTTGTCACGCTTAAATGTTTTCACATAGGGCCAGGTAGGCTTGGATGGCTTTTTTCCCTTAATAATCTGAAAACATCTGAATCTGAAACATTTAAGCGTGACAAATATGCAAAAATATAAGAAATCAGAAAGGGGGCAAATACTTTTTCACAGCACTGTAGATAGATCTTTACAATATATCAAAACTCTCTTTCAACGCAAAGTGAACAAACAATGGATCATTTCATGACACCTGTTCTTTGATTTATCTCAAGGGACTGCCCTCGGTCTCACCACAGGCTCTCAAGTTAGAGCACTTCATGTCAGACGGAAGTTCTGTTTGCATACTTCCATTTACATAAATAGCTCCAGTAACTCAGTCTGTGAGAACCAGCACAGCTCACCCTTTAACAAAGTCGAGTTTCTCCCCTCACTGTGGCACAGTCACTTTTTCAGTCCATCAGTGAGGGTATTTGTTTTCATCATTGTGGTGTTTATGTGCAGGCACCTGCAACCCGAACCCACTTGCACCTGGCAGCCAGCTGGAGGCAAACTCTCTCACTAGGTTTGCCATCAATCACAACACACAGTATAACGAGAGATACACTCAACACAGTGTTAATGTTTCTCACTTAGAAAGGCAGAAACATGTCTCAAACATCTATGTTTGAGGGTTCAGTCTCTACAGTGATCAAAGCTGTGTTTTGGTGGACTACATCTGTCATCTTTGTTGACATTGTTGATATTTACTTAATTTCCTCTTGATGAACTCAAGGTGCAACTTAAACCTGCATTAATAGTTTTTTTCGCCACTTGAAGGCAGCAGGAACGAGCTGTAAAAACACTATACTGAAATATCATCGGCTTATAAAGTTGTTATAATGAACTTGTTAGCAAAATGTCGCCCATTTAAACATCCAGCAGACATGTAGCAACATTAGCATTCATTTGGAGCCATGTTTCTGGCCACCTGATTAATGCAAGTCCAATATTCCCTCTCTTTTTTATCTCTGTTTTGGTCTCCACCATCTCCTGAGAAAAATATCTGACTCCACTATGTTCACTAGCTAGTCGCTAACTTTGTCTGTCTGCTGTTTGGGGCTCAGCAGGTAGCTTACAGTCGGTTTATCTGAGCATTTTTCACTGAGAACAGCCATCTGCTGCGACTGGAAACAACACTGATGAGAGCAGTGAGAGTGAACCAACACAGCAAAACAGTCTCCGGCCGGATAACCAAAACAATGAGCTGAAAGATGTTAAAACCCTCTAGAAAGCTGAGGGGGAAATGGAGAGTTGGGTGATTAATTATCTGTGGGTTTGTCACTACAAGCGGCCACTTTCACATTACACATAGTCATTTGATCCATTGTTAATATAACAGTATTTATTATAGCTGCTTTAAATTAAATTCTTAATACTGAGGTGTTAAGTAAAACTTAGCAGGTTTAGTTTATGGTTGTTTTGGATGCTAAAGTAATCTGATTCAATGGTTTTTGTGCTCAGATTTAGATCTGATGGAGTTTTCGGAGCCTGAGATCTTCAACTACTCCACGTTGTTGCTGAGTGAGAAAAAGGATGCACTGTATGTGGGAGCCAGGGAGGCCATCTTTGAGCTCAGCAAGAAGAATGTGACAGTCAGAAACAACAAGGTATCAAAATACGAATAAGATTTGTGGCAAAGGGAGAAAAAAAACTTGTAAAATTTTAATTATGATTTTCTTTTTTTTTAACCATTTTAAGGTTCAATGGACAGTTGCAGAAAACCCCATGACGATGTGCACGCTTAAAGGAAAATCAAAAGAGGTTAGTTCAATAATTCATGTTAGGTTGTTTTATCTGTCTTAACCTATGTGGTGTCAGAATGACTCTTTCTAGTGTTAATTTATAACAGTCTGCATTAAATATCAGTATATTTTACGTTGTTTATTGAATGTTGCTTTCCAGAGGGATTGTCTAAACTACATTCGAGTGCTCCAAATGGTAGATGATGAGCGGCTGTATGTCTGCGGCACACACGCCTTTCAACCTCAGTGTGACTACTTGGTAGGTTAATGCTCAATCCCTCCTTAACTGGGAACATCACACCACACAAATAAAACGTGTGCTTGGGCTCGCCAATCATCGCAGCAACCTTTAACTGAAATTTAATCTTGAACTTCTTTCAGAACCTTGCTGACTTCTCGTTGGACGGGCGACCTGAAGATGGCAGGGGAAAGTGCTCCTTCGACCCCTCACAAAGCTTTACTACTGTCATGGTTGGTGAGTTAAGGCCAGTTTTATGTCATTTCACAAAGAGCTCTTTTGGTTGTTAGCCCTGCAGTAAAATGCACAATAATCCCCAATAATCTGTTTTTTTGGGAGGCAAAATGGACTCGCTGGACAATAAATTGCTTTTTTTTTTGTGTTTGTTTTATTCCCTGCTGTTCTATCAGATGGAGAGCTGTACTCAGGGACAGCTTATAACTTCTTAGGCAGTGAACCGATTATTTCCAGATACTCTCCATCCCAGTCCCTGCTGAGGACAGAGTACTCCACATCATGGCTCAATGGTGAGTGAGGGTTGGGATAATATGTGAGCACGTTGAATTAATTTAAAGATTGTTAGGTTGTCAGGAGTGGTTTTTTTAATAATACAATGAAGCTTTCACAACAGCAGATCAATTGTCCTATTCTGCCTTTGCTATACTCCCTTTTACCAATATCTTTCTCTCTCTCCCCTCTCTGCTTTCCTTGCAGAGCCCAGTTTTGTTTTTGCCGATGTGATCAAGGGAGAAGGGAGAAACCGAGTAGATGGTGAGGACGATAAAATCTACTACTTCTTCACTGAGGTGTCAGTGGAGTATGAATTCTTTGGCAAGCTGCTCATCCCCAGGGTGGCACGCGTCTGTAAGGTCAGTATACGTCATGCACCATCTGCACATACCGGCAGCATGCCTCTTTAGCCCTTATGTTCCTGTTGTCTGTGTGTGCATGTGTGTCCCTCTTTCTCCCTCCTTCCATTATCTTGTATCTCTTTTCTTGATCTAACCTGAGCTCATATCATTGTACAAATCAACTACAGTTAGTAAGTTAGGTTATTTATTGTGTCATGCACATACACATGCCCAGCCCACATGCACGCAGTGAAACATTTGCCAAGCAAAGAACTTCTTGTCCCAAAGTTTGCAAATAAAATCTGCCACAAAAAAGATTCCCTTCCTAAAACATAACTCAGGTTTTTTTTATAATAACATATTCAACAACATTAAAAAAAATTACAATTTTTATAATTTAATTTGAATCTTTTGAGTATAACAAAAAAACATTTAATTGTTTTATACTATCTTTTATTTGCATCTTTACTACAAAGAGCTCTGTGCTTTACTGTGTTTAACTGCTGTTCAATTCTAGCATCTCTTTAGGAGAATATTAACTGTAAATATAAATATTACGGCTCAGGTGAGTGTATCATCACACACACACACACCTAACGTGCTGACAAACTCTCTCCCACAGGGTGACCTAGGGGGGCAGCGCACTCTGCAGAAGAAATGGACATCCTTCCTGAAAGCCAAGCTGGTGTGCTCCATGCCTGAGCTCAACTTTGTCTTCAACGTAGTGCATGATGTCTTCATCCTGAAGGGGGCAGACTGGAGGGACACTGTCATCTACGGGGTCTTCACCTCCCAGTGGTCAGTGATTTCATTTGATCTTGAGTAGGGGTTCAGTGAGGGTCAGAAAAAGACAAAAAGCGGGATATTGCAATATAATGCAGGTCCTTAAATTCACTTCTCTGCCCTCCCCCACTTCTCTCCCGACTCCATCATCATCCTCATCCCCCAGGGGTAATGTGGGTTTGTCAGCAGTGTGCTCTTACAACATGACGGCTGTGGAAGAGGTCTTCTCCAAGGGCAAGTACATGCAGAAGGTCACAGTGGAGCAGTCCCACACCAAGTGGGTCAGGTACAACGGCATCACTCCTTCTCCACGTCCTGGAGCAGTAAGTACCTTTAACACAGCTCGAACAATTAAGACTCTGTTTTGTGTAAATGCTTGTGCAAACTTTGTGTAGTCCAGGGATAGGAAATACTGTATTTAGTCATTATAATACAGACCTAAAAAACTATTGAATAGACGGATGTGAACATACTTTACAATTAAATTTTAAATTTTGTGTCTCCTGTCTGCCTTTTTCCGACACCAGTGTATTAACAACCTGATGCGACGGCAGAACATCAGCAGCTCCCTCCACCTGCCGGACAAGACCCTTCAGTTTGTGAAGGACCACCCTCTGCTGGAGGATCCCGTCCTGCCCATCGGCAACGGGCCTCGCCTCATCACCAAAGACGTCAACTACACTCAGATCGTTGTGGAGAGGGTCCGTGCGCTCGATAAGAACATTTATGACGTCATCTTCACTGGAACAGGTAAGAGCACATCTGTTAACACTTATTAATACAAATTTGAAACTGCTATAAATAAGGATGTTCTTAGAAGGTTTATTAGCCACTGATGCTAATCTGAGTCATTGAATTTTAAGTACGGAAGTGCTGATCCAGTGCTCCAATCTAATATTTATTTATTGACATGTACAATTAAATAGCTCTGTGTTAAGATAAAGATGCAGACAACAAAGTAGACAACATGTAAATAGAAATATGCTTTGTGTGGCTGATCATTCAGAACATCCCACATTGTAATCTTTGTTTAAAGATTTTCTTTCTTCTACCTTTGCTGAATGATTCCCATTTTACCATCCTCATCTTTAGATAAGGGAGTCCTGCACAAGTCAGTGGTGTTTGAAGGAGACGTCTATATTGTGGAGGAGATCCAGCTCCTGAAGAACTCTGAGTCCATAAAGAACCTGCTGCTGTCCTCTGAGGTCAGTGACTTTACAGAGAGAAAACTGCGGCACAAGAGTTAGAAAATGTGTTTTGAACTCAGCAAATGTACACCTAGACAAGCAGTGTGTCTGTGTTGCTATGCTACACTTTGCCAGTTTATACAGCTATGTGTGACAAGTGTGTGTCTTTGCAAGTTTTTCTAATGTGCTAACTCTGCTGTGAAAAAGCTCACGACAGGAAGTTACCAAGAAGACGGCATGACTGTTAACAGCAAAACCAGCAGTTCTCTAAATCAGAAGAGACTGCATGTTTATCTTTACTCTAGCGTGTTTGTGGTTGTCTGGAGTCATGCAGTTACAACTTACATCAGACGTGTTGACGTACAAGTGTTGCTGATCTTGTTTTTTCTAAAGTGATTTGTAGACTTGTCTATGTGTGGTTAAGGGTTCTTCTTTGTGATCTAAGTTGTATTTCTAAATGGTTTTCATGGGAAATTTTGTGCACTCTTTCTTTGGCATATTTACATGAACAATCTTGTGCTTCCACAGACACGATCCCTGTACGCTGGTTCAGACTCTGGTGTAGTCCAGTCACCCACCGCCTTCTGTGGCAAGTATTTGTCCTGTGCTGACTGTATCATGGCTCGAGACCCATACTGCGCCTGGGACCCTCACACTGCTGCCTGTGTCAATATCTTTGATGCTCCCAGCCAACGGCTAAGGTGACTGACCATAAAGCTAGATTTGCAGCATTCACTCTCTGTCACTCTCATCTTTTCTCTGCATGCCGATACTCCGCTCAGGCATTTTGAGACTGGTTAACGAAAGCAAAACCACTATCGAGAGACATCTGTACTGATACTCCATCCAGTTTGACCTGTTTTACTGTCTCAGACTGGATTTTTCTTCATTTCACAGTGTCGGCGTATTTTAGATTGTCATGAAAATAATGCTTGTTTGTTTTCTCAGGAGGCTAATCCAGATGCTGAATGGTGATGCAGACAAGTGTCCTTCAGGTAGGGTGCAACATGCTAACATACGGCCTGATAAGAAGCTTTATAACATGGCTAAACCTCTCACTAGGCCAGACTTTAACTGCACAAAAGTCATTATTTTCTCTCTGTTTTGTGTTTCAGTGTCAGGTCGGTCTCTGAAGGACTACCAGAGTGTAACAGTGAAACCGGGGAGCTCTGCTGAGCTGCCGTGCCTGGTAAAGTCCAACCTAGCCCAGGTGATATGGAAATCCAACGGCTCGGCTCTCACTGAGGCCTCTCGCTTCCACCTCATAGGCGAAAATGGTCTCCTTATTTACAGCGTGGCTCCAGAGGATCAAGGTCACTACGAGTGCTGGTCAGTGGAATGGGCCCCCACGGCTGGGAAGAACTTCAGCCGCCTCCTGGCTGCATATGTCCTGACTCTGGATCTCCCGCCCAGACCCCCACACCAGGCAGGCCACGTGACCACCACCCTCGGCAGCCAGGACACATCTAGCACACATGCAGCTGAAGGTAATGGTAAGACAGACAGAGCCCCACTAACTTCAGCCCTTGCCCCTCCCAGCTTCACAGCCACAGTCCAATTCACCTCCCCACCCCAAACTGACTCATCACTAACCCCGCCCCCCAGCAGCACATTCAAGTTCCAGCCAAAGCAGCATCTTCCCCCGAGCTCCAACGCTCCCCGCCCAGACAGCCGGGACCCAGCAGCCAAGTATTTGCAGCACAACAACAGCATCGCCCTCCTCTTCCTCTTCCTCCTGTTTTTCCTCCTCTTCCTGGCTGCGTTGGCGTACAACTGCTACATGCAGTATCTTCCGGCTCCCTGCCTGCGGCTGCGAGCTGCTCTGTTGGGCAGTCACAAGAGCGCCCATCAGCCTGAGTACCGGGCCTGTGAAGCAGGTCTTATGGAATCATCTGCAACTGACAAAATTAACATGACGGTGCAGTCGACGCAGAATGGCAGCCAAACCACTCAAAACCTCCGGGCGCTCCGTGACACTGGGTATGAGACCGAGCCGGAGTGTGGCAACGGTCGCATCCCCTCTCACTGTTCTGGACGCGACAGCCCGTCCCAGGAGAAACCCTTTGACGTGGACTGCGTATCTCAGCCCATTCAGTTTGCAGATGCAGATGAACCTTACTGCTAGCCAGAAGTTTTTCTTCTGCTTTTGTTCTTCTTGGCATGGAGACTTTTTACAGGGGGTGTCACGCTGTTGCTGCATCTTCTCACGACTTACAAGTCTAAGTGGTTTCCTCTATATGAAAGTATGTTTAGTGTACAGCATCACATGAAGTTGAATCATTACAAAGCTTAAGTCAGGCGTCCCACTTGCCTGTAGAGATTTAACTCCTGCTGTCTGATTTAGGGCTTATGATGATAAAGCAGAAACTGTATTCACGGGAGCTGCACCTTCTCAGCTTAGTCCAGCAAGAAAAGCTATTTCTTAAGTTCCAAATTGGAAACAGTGTTTACCAAATTGGTAAGTTAGCTTGACGTTTTCCAAATTGGACTCTTTTTTTATTTTGGTGTCTTTTTTTTCTTTTTTTTTTGGTACAGCCTGGGTGATAAATAATCTCCCAAAGCTTTTGCATTTTTTCAAAGCAATGTGTAGGCTATTGGACTTGGGTAAATGCTTCAACATTACAGTCATTTCTCAGGGAACATTTGCTCAGTACATTCTAGCCTAGCTTTGTTGTACAGTGTTGCCATCTGCAGCACCTGGTATGTGGGCCTTAATCTCACCCAGTGAGGTGGCAATGTGCGGTTTAAAGGTCAGAAAAAGAGAAAAACGAAGTGGACAAGCGGCGACTTGCATATTTAGAAAAATGCCGGAATGAATCAAACCACTGTGTCATGTAGAGTTGTCTTGAGTGACGATGTCGAGTTTCTCTGTATTTTATTTTTTTCCTCTCTGTGAAGTCGACGTCCCTACATGGATACAACTCTGATGGCCCTGTGTATTAACTTTTACTAGACATCTTCCCTTTTGTGGTCTGTTTATAAAATGAATATGTTCAGTATGACTTGATGGTTGATAATATATCAATCTTCACTTGTTGTTTTTCTAAAACAGCCCTGGAAACAATCTGAATTTTTTTTTTTTTTTTTTTAATGAAGCCTTCAGTTTTAGATCATTTTCAGAGAATTATTATTTAAGATGAGTCACATCTATGGTAATGCCATTTTGTCTATTGTGTCTCATTTGTTTTTATTTTATTTATTGCAGCAGATTTTAGATCCTAGCCTGCATTCATTAGTCTTCCTTTTGTCTCTTTCGCATGTCATCCTTTGTTTAAATTTCCTATTTTCCTCAATATTTTCTCTTTTTCCATCACTCCTTCACTCACAGCCTCCTCTCCTGTCGACACTTCATCTTCCCTGTCCAACTCTGGAAGTAGCACTCCTTCTGCCCTCCCCTCCTCCTCTTCCTCCTCTTCTTCCACCTCCTCCTCCACCAAGCCCCACAGTGTGGAGGCCCAGGAGGCAGAGGTTAGACTGTTGCCTCCCCTGCTGAAGGACCAGGCCTGGGGGGTTCATGCCCAGGAGGCCTTCCTGCTCTTCTGTCTGGCCTTGGGTGAGTGGTGCCTGTGACATTGACTCCGCTCACACCCCGAACCCAACCCTTTTCTCTTGCTCGGTTTGGAAATCTATTCCTCTCACTTTTTAACCCTCCATTTTCTCTGTGCCATTATTTCTCACTCTTTCTGTCTCCTTTCTACACCTTGCATGTCACCATTTCCCCAACATAAACTGTTTGTTTAAAACAAGCTTTCCCGTTGTTTTAAGGTGTCTGACTCGTGGAGAAGTGTTTATCTCCATTTTTAGGTGTCTGGTAAGATGCCTTTTTAATGAGTGAATGTTTAAAAAGACAAAGCTGGGATTCGATATTAAACTCAGCCTCTCGGTGATCTGGTTCTTAATTCTATGTCGATGAATGGTACAGTTTTGTGTATTGTGTAACAACAGTCTGACGTGAAACATGTAAAATTTTTTATCCAGGGTGTTGAGAATCTCTCCTCAGAACAAATTATAGTATGCTAAAATGTCTTACATCTCAATACTTTATCTGGATCATTTTTTCTGTGCCTGTAAACAAGTGTAAATATATTTGTGTATATATGGAAAAATACCTTTGAAGATGTACATAAATCTAGGGGAAATTTTGGGACTATTGCTCTTGGTAGGGAGGCTAAATAAATCTTGTCGAATGTTTTCAACACTGGTTTGTTTTCTTAAATGTTTGACTTGCCTGTATTTTTAAACAATGTGGACTAGTTAGGGAGGATAATGGATAAAGTTATGATCATGTTTCATATACTGAAAATATAAACAGAAACATTGTTGAAAATACTGGTAATCTTACTAGTGATGAATTAGTCTTCAAACGATATCAATTCTATGCAAACTACGCATGTACAGCTCAGTAAATCTGGCTTCATCAGTGACTCAGACTGTTCAAGATGCACTAAATATCAGAGGTGAGATCAGCTATTATGCATATGTGTACACTGCATGTATTCTTAGTCAAACCTCTAGAGCTGTTTATTGAAACTGAACACTACAAACGGACCTAACAAAGGCAAGTATTCCCATTTCCTGTACAGTACGATCATGTGGAGTGTCAGTGTCTCGACCATCAGGGGTCAAACATGAAGTCCCATTCTGTCCCTCAGGTCCCAGTGATGTCCACATTCACTGGCTAATAAATGGGCACAGTCTGGACACCCCTATAATGGAGTACCGCCGGCCACTGGGTCAGAGGGAGGTCCTAGTGAGCAGCTGGCTCCGAGAGGGGCCGCTGATCAAGGACGCCCGTTACCACTGCGTCGCTGAGGCCAGCACAGGAAGCGACATGTCTGAGGTCGACCTCCGCCTCTCTATTGGAGGTATCTGGACCCGGTGTTGTACGGCTGTGAAAATGTCCAGTGTGCAGAACATCATGGATCTGAGATTGTTTACCTCGACAATATGTATTTGAGTATTAAAACCTGTTTACGTCTCCAAAATGTGAGCTATATTGTGATCACAGTAATGCATGTAGAGAGGTGATAGAGTAGAGTGCCACTGCCATTTTTTTATTAGTCCAGAGATGGGCATTTGTAATGGTTTATATCTATTAAAGATGTTGTTGTTTGACAGATGAGGAGAGCATTCCATCCAGGGATTTGAACCAATGGAGAGGTGCACTCACTGAGCATGAGCAACTGCTAAAAAGATGGGAAAAGGCCTGGGTAGGTCTATGTTCTTGCATGTGAGTCAGTTTTGTCCCAATCAAATTTGCCCGGGTCGGCTTACATCATGTGCACCAGTTTGAACCTGCTCTGCATGTTTGGCTTTAGGCAAGTGGTTTGAACTTCCTCTCTCTACCAGTTTGAGGGTTTGGTTTTTTTCAGGAGCACTAGAGAAGTGCAAAGTCCAGATTTATTGGGGCAATGGCATATAACTAGGGACACAAAGTTAAATTGATATTCCTTCCACAAATAAACAGTTTGTGTTCAGTGTTTTCCACAGTCTGGATGAGGCGTTTGTATACAGTAATCTGGAAACTCAGTCAGAGTTTGAGATGACTGAAGTACACTTATTTAACTAAATTACTAGCTGTCCCTGCAGCTTTTTTTTTGTTAACTGCTTTTAGCCATCACGTTTAACTACATTTTCTGTTCCATGTGATCTATTAATCTCATTCAGCAAATTGTGTTGTAGATAACAAAACACTTAAATGTTCCTTTTAAAAGGATTACTAAAGGAAGTCTTGTGACATTTTTCACTAAACTTATTGGGAGCAAGTCATTAGATCTATCAATATACAATAGATTTCTACTCAGTTTTTTCCATTTGGGTTATGAACAGGGGCCTTTTTTCCATCATTAAGGGAATGTTTCAACATCCACCTGTAGCTTTTACAAGTTTGGAAAAACATGCATAAAACTTTCAAGATTCAGATCTAGTCTCTCTGTGCTTAGTTTGAATGCAGATGTACTACTTGCATGTATCAAGCTTGACTAGAAAAACATGCAAGCTCCCCTCATTGCAAAGCAGTTTCCAAATGGCAAACTAGCTCGACTTTAGCCTGATATTCAGACTGAATTACCATTTTATTTCATTTTTACTTGAATTCACATGTTTGTGCAGTGATTCAGAGGTCTAGAGGCTAGTTTAACCTCTGTTATTAACATTAAAGAGAATTCTCCCTAAACACTTCGTCCATGTTTACATCCTCCTCTACTCCTCAACTCTGTTTCTCCCCCTCCACAGGAAAGCTGTGATGGCCACTGAGCTCTGTGAAGACGTCATGAGCGTCACTTGTGTTGGCTGAATCTGGTTGTGAACATGGTCCTCAGCCCAGGTGGACCACACCTTTGGCACTGAAACTATCATAGACAGATGGAATACGATGTCCCAGTGTTCACTTCTTACACAGAAGTTTGACGGACCGTGCAGCAAAGAATTCACGACACCTGCCGTCTGCAGGGGCTCACTTGATTGTGATGATGGTGTTGGGACTCCTTCCAAAACTGATGAGAAGATAAAGCTCTGTAGCCTCAGTCTGAGGACGTGTGGGCTGCCTTTCTACCACAAATGCATTTTTCTTTATATTTTTACTGATGAAAATGAACATCCTGATAGCAGTGCTTGTATGGAACAATAAAACTGATGGTATATGAGAAGCACTGTTCTGTATTTGTAAGTGATGCAGCATCTGTGACAGTTCAGGCCAATAGTTTATAGTTTGGTTTATTTTACAAATGTCTCTGATGTTTGCACCCTCACTGCCATCCAAAGCCTCAGTATAGCCCTTCAAAGCTACCTTGCAGTTTGACATTTTCAGTTGAGATTATACAGTGTCTTTAATCTTTATTTTCCTTTCCAGAGAGTCAAATCCCGAGCTTATTCACGGGATTTTGATTGTAGGAATGGAGTAGGATTCTTCTCTTATGTTTGACATTAAGCAAGATTATATCACCAAAAGTGAAATTCAGATAAAAACCCCAGCATCCAAAATGCCAAGGATGGCACAGGTTGAATAGTAGAGTGACATAGTCTGTACCTTACTGCTTTCTGTCTGCAGTTAGTTTTTGTTCACATTAAAACTCTACCTATTTGCCTTTGAAGCAGAAATAAATTGTTTGTTTTATCCGTTGCTTACATTGACAAATAAAAACATCAACGCATCACTTTTTTGCCGTTTGAATTAAGCATGTTTATTACCTCATCAGATGGTAGATTAAATATTCACAGACCTGTGTTGCCCATTTATAAACAGGTTATTACTCCTGCGGGATCAAACTAGAGTGGCACAGTGACATGTCAGCCTTTTCCACAGGAACACTTCCCACCATCTGAATTATTAACCAACCTCCATCCCGTATTTCTCCGCAGAAGCCAGTTATGACATTTTCAGGACACAATAATATGCTTGATTAAAAACTTATTTCCTTTGTAGACATAGGTTGTAGACAAAATGCTGAGACGCTTATGCCTCACAGATTTATAGACGAATGGGCATTTAATAACAATATAACTATGAATAATCTGAAAAAAGTTGGACCTTAAATAGCTATTTTCAGTATTAAACATGTAATGTATAACAAAAAATGCAACTGAGGAAGATCCTTAATATGCTGTTAATAGGCAAAGTTTCTGTAGTTCAGCATGGCACTGTAATGCTTTTATATTTTTCATGGTGCCATCTACAACAACTGGAGCCATAGCACCCTCTTGTGACCATGTACAGGAGCACAAGCAAAATTGGAAGAAAACATGGCGTACTATAGATATCTTATTGTATATCAAATAGGTCATGACTCAAGTGTCACAGCAACAAAGTTATCCAAACATTGTGATGTAAATCAAGTCCTTTTTTTCCAGTAGGCACTGACTGATACTGGTTTTAGATTATCTAGCCACACAATAACAATAACACAAGGCACAGAGATTTTCAGTTATCACAAATAAGCAGCATTACTGTTTAAAGTAGCCTATTATTTGCTATCATCTACAAATTTATTTCTGGCATGAAGTCACAAAACAGTTCACTTCCTCCTGAATGTATGAAATTGGTGTTGTGAATTTAAACTACTGCATTAAACATAGATCATAAACAGAAATATCTTACTGATATTTCAGTCAGTAAGTTGATCATTCAGGCACTTTGGATGTAGTGTCATTTGACAACAGCAGGACCAGTGGGATTCCATATGCTGCAATGAGCAACAGACAAGGTCCACATCTTTTATACAAACTGAGCTCTCTGGCTGAGAAGATACAGCTAATACACAGCAGACAGTAACTAACAGAGCTAGAAAGTATTCACTGAATACTAAAATCAAAGGAGGAATCTTCCAGATGAGTAACAGTGGGATCACGTTAATGCTTCGGTAGAGGTCTTCCAAAGAGGAGGATGTGGGGCTCTGAAAGGACAACAACAGGCAAATGATATAGATTACTGCATTGCTTCATTGTTCAGCGTTTAAAAGACTGTTGACAGATGATTCTGGCATCAAAGTGGAAGAACAACTAATTACACAGTAGTTACAGTGTACACCTGCATAATTTCCAAAGTTAGCATGAGTACCAAGGTTTAGAAATTAGAAAATGTTTTTCTTAATTTTGGCACAAAATGAGCAGTGCATTTTTCATTTTGAAGGCAAGTGAGCATCATGATGTTTGTGGAACCCACACAGTACCTGGGTTGTGTATCATGTAATGGATCAATCCATGGAACTGCCGCACTCCCAGTTGTCTCTACTTGACATCAGATACAATCTTGGAACATATTTAGCCATTTCCCAAGGCAGAACAACATGTCTGATAATAAAAAAGAGACTATTTTTAGTTTTTGGTGATCATAGGTTCAGGGTCAGGTTTGATTTATTAAAATGCAGCCCTAACAAAAATTATAACAAGTTTCATCATTTGTGGCCAGCTAAGTATGCATATACACATTCATGCAAATATAACAGTAATCATGCAATACCTTGAAAATTGCAGAGCAACCAAGGATCGTAAGAGACACTATCATGACTGATGTGTGTTCTGTATATTTCTCACTTTCTGTATACATGGAGTCAGCAATTTAGTTTATTAGGTGCACCTGAGCAGGGCAGGCCACAGCACTACAATACAATATTGGCTCTCCGTGGGAGACAGTCCTGGATGGTTCTATAGAAAAGCTCAGTGTGCTGCTCTTTAACGGAGGTGTGGCGGTTAACCAGACGTACATTTGCAAAACAATCAGTTAGTCGTCATCCTTCAAGTCTTTTTTCTTGTAAAACCGTAAAATACAGTTTGAAAACACTTCCGATAAAGCTTAAATCTCACCTTTGTGTCGCTTGTCCGAGTAAATTTTCTAGTGCGACGTCTTCTTCGCCTCAATTGTGGTGCGCTACGCCGTAATGAGCTCATTACTGCCCCCTGAGGACGAAGGGCGGAAAACACCCACTGGTACTTGACTGTTGGTGAGAACCTCAGTTGTAGTTGGTGTTTTCCCCCCAATGGCCACAAGGGACAACAATGAGATGAGATTTATGCTTTATTGGAAGTGTTTTCAACAGGTATTTTTCTGTTATACAAAAGAAAAGGCTTCAAGGATGAGGACTAACTGGTTGTTTTGGCAAATGTACGTCTGGTTAATGTACAGAAGTTAAATAGACTGACAGTTAGCTAACGTAGCTTCCATGTTTGCAGTAAACTATGATGTACCTGTACTCATAGTGTTCCTCATTTATACCTGCTCGAATAGTATATTTGGTTGCGAGACATATTATCAATTAAAGTCTAGCTATTTAGAAAACTTTTAAAACAAACAACAACTCACGTTGGGCTTTAATTTGCTCAAAAGGATGTTTTATGTCCTGCGACCAGACTCTCGTTCCATCCCCTCATCAAATCACAGGTGAGTAATTAAGTTAACATTTCAAATCTTTTGAAGGTGTTGTCATTTCAGGAAGGTTCTTGTTTCACACTTTTTTTTTGTCTAGCTAGTCTATATAAAGTGTTGATATAAATGTCATGTCACGTCAATCTTATTTCTCGTGTGTTTAAAGGCACAGAATAATTCTTTTTCATGAGGTTTTATCTTAATGAAATAGAGAAAAGACATATTTCTGGGGGTTGTAGTTTTTAAGAGCATGTTTACAAACTACAACAACCACAACTCTTAGTGCTGAAAGGTGCAGATATTTTGGGGCTTTAAGTGCTACCCAACTATTTTTTTTTTTCATTTTGCTCAGGATATATTTGGCAGTAAATGACTGCTGGCAAAAAATGCACTCATCTCATACATTGCAAAATGGTTTATACTCATAAATATATCATATAAAATCGTGGTTAACTTAGGAGAGCTAAACGATTAATATATCATTATTAAGGTTTGATGTGTCAATGTCTAATAAATATATAAAGAAAAAATACATGGAATGGCTGTTGTACCGTTACCAGGTCTGGGTGCTGTTGCCACAAAAAAAGAAAAAAGATTTTAAAAAAGATAGATATTAAAAAATATGGGAATAATGGACTGGTCACATAGTCACAGAACATATGTATTTATTTAAACATTACCACTGGATATAGACTTCCACAGGTCTTGTACTGAACTTATACTGTTTTAATAATACAGTAACAATAAACTCATGAGGTGTGCTGTATCCACTAAAGAGATTAAATTAAAAATGGCAATTACTAATTTGTTGAATTAAATTTTCTATAACCAGTAGCCTATTTTGTAAGTTTATTTACAGAAATGGCTTGGATGGTGTATACAGTATAATGTTACTGTGTCTATAGGGCCACAGACACATACACCCACGCATACACTCATGCATATATGATCCTCTTGTGCTTCCGCTGCTTCTGCCGCTTTTTAAATGAACCATTCACAGAAAGCTCAAATGATGATGAATGATTCTGTGAATGACATGATTATGAAAATGAGCTCTCAAGGCTGTGGATGATATTGTCCACACAGGAAATTCTTACATCACTCTGCTCTCTTCAAGTAGGCTATCAATATTGTTACCCTTTGCTGTTCATTTTATTGTGTTTCATTGCACTTTTAAGAAATATGACACACAATTGTATAACCACAGCCAATAATGCTATTGGAATATGGTCACAGGCTCATATTAGGTCATGAATGTAGGGCAAATTCCATTCAGAGTGAACATAATGGTAACCAAATGTTGTGTAACTTTTATATTTTCATCAAACATATAGGTGTGTCTGGCCCATATGATATACAATATAGACTGAGTATATATGGGGTCGACTATTTGTTGCCATCATTCCACAACTTGTAGCAAAAGTGGTATCAGATGGTAGAAGTTTCTGTTCAAAATGATTTAAACTTTGGGGATTTTTTGAATAATTTGTTTAATCTTGGGTATGGGAATAATTTGGTCAGCCTCTGAAGAATGATTATCACATAGCCTCAAATAAAATAGCTTATATAAAATATATTTTACAGGACAAATAAATTAAATGCTGCAATAATGTAATTTGCCTTTAACTTAACAAAATTGCTCATAGTCTAATTGTCATCTGTACCATATGTTCATGTTTTATTGTGAATGTTAAAAGTCTCCTCAAACATTACAAACTTTAATCATGAGCCAAATCTCTGGAGCCTTTTGTTACTGTTGGGGAATAATCCTTTTTTTTTGTAATAACAAAAATGGTCACATTTTACCAGTTGCCAGTGTCTGCCCTTTCTGTAACATTGGTTATTTTGCTTCTAGCTAGTCTGAAAATAACTTGCTTTTTTGAATGTTTTTGGTAACCTGGCAACAGTAGTCAAGTGGAGAAGTGTCTGCTGCTTTCCTTGCCAATGGATGCTCTTTTCCTCTCTCTCCTTTCTCATTCACTCTTAATGTATGTCCAAAAAAATAAGACAGAAAACTGATTTTAAATCACATATAGTAAGTAAGTAGTTATTCTTACATCTATTAAATTCTTTTTGGGAACATATGGGGGTTTATCTGGATGATGTATATGTATATTTTGTGTATGTTATTTTGTGTAGTTAATGCACATGATTTATGAAATTAGCCAAAGTTGTCAGCGCACTCTTATTTTGAAAGCTTTACCTGTCACTTAACTGTGGGTTGTTAAGATGTTACAAGAATCTCATTGGAAAAGGAGACCCCAGGATAGTTTTCCAAATTGTCACGTCAGACAGGTCAGACCCTAAAAATTTATTAGACGCTCTGTGACCTGTCCAGAGATGGACCCCATCATCTACTACAGGAAGCTCCACGCTGTGGCCTATGCACCCTGCTGCACCACCAACCCCTGCTGAGGGATGACTGGGTCCCTCAGCCTCTTCACAGCATGGATATATAAAGAGAACTGGATACAGCGTCGGAGGCGGGGCCCCGTTCATTCCTATGAAAGTTCCTCAGTGGCGCATGAAGCCACAAAAGTTTGAATAACACAGATCTTCCGCATAGCTTCCGTGTTGTATAGCTCATAGAGCAAGCACACTAGCACTTCTTTTAGCCCCGCCTCCCAACCGCTCGGTCTCAGGCTCACTCACACATATGGCAATGACTCTATAACCCTCGATTCAGCTATTTATGCATTTTACAACTTTTAGGACATAATGATTTAAATAAAGGATATTAAAATGTTCATACTGGCTAGTTGTTTTTTAATTATCCGCTGATTTACAGACGTCTCTTTCACAATGTAAGTCTATGGGAAAAAGTCTCGTGTGCATCACGTGACGGACCCGGAACTTGTAATTACACTATTTGGCCACGTCATATTGGCTTCAAAGCCTGGCGCACTTCCTGGCTTGCTTCACAGCAGCAGTCAGTAAGCAGGAAACGCCCCCAGTGACCAGCCATCATCATTCATTCCAGCAGCAGCGTATATTCCAGATATTCCCGCCTTTTGATAGTCTGCCTTACTGGACACCGATTTACAGAACACTACAGTGCGTGAGTAGCTTTCTGCTCTCTGTCCCCATGGCTACACGGTACTACTCTGAAGAACGGCTAAAGATTATTATAAATTTAAAAGACTAAGAGTCTTATAATGTTCATCATTCAAAAAGGCCAAAAAATTTAAAAAAGACCACCCTCCACACTTTTGGTGTAGTTCTTTTCACTACATGCACACTACTTCAGCATGTTGAGAAATCATAGATACTACATTCTGTGTTTGCTTCTGCATCACACATAAAAATAGATTTTCTAGACTCTGTGAAAGTTTTACAAACATAAAAACGTTCATGTACAAGGAATAATAACTGACCTTGTTTGCAGTTGGAGATGGAGAACAGTTCTTTTATAATGCTGCTCTATTGGGAAAATGGTTTTGGGCCCTGTGGGATTTTTTTGTCACAGTACCACAGTTGGCCACTGGGAAAAATTGTCAGCAAAGCTGAGTGGCTGCCCTGTATCCAGCTCTCTCTAGGTATGGTTGCTAAGCCATGATTGGACAATCGCTGTTTGGGGGAGGGGTTTATGAGATTTGAATTTTATGTTCCCTTTGGTTTTGATGGGTGACTTTAACAGACAAAACAAGATTCATAGAATGCTGGCATTTCATTTTAATACTGACATCCCCAAGCTTCCAAACAGTACTGACTCCGCATCATACAATCATGCATTAGTTTTGGTTTTAGAATGTTGAAAACCAGTTTGTGGCACATATTAAAGTTAATAGGAAGAATAACCACAAGACATGAGCATAGCTGGAAGCTGGTGATGGTTTTTAGTCCTTTGTACAATATCAAACCTTTCAAACAGCAGAAAATCCACATTTCACAAAGTGCCTTTCCTTGTTCAAGTCATTTTCATTTGGTCTACTAGCAAGGCAAGACTAATATAAAATACAAGTAGATGAAAAATACTTTTTCTTGACCAGTAGTGTTTGCTAATAATTTAACCAGTTTATCAGCGAAAACAAATGAAAAGCATTAATGATCACTGTCCCAGATGGTAATACAATTTCAAAGGGCGACATTTAGGACTTTCTGATATATGATTAAAATTCCCAGCATAAGATATTAGCATACAGGATGTCATTCTAATGGTAATATCAAATAGGATGTTAATGATGTAAGACAAATGTCCAAATATATCTAACCCTATCTGTCAACCAAAAATACATTTGTTGTTCTAGTGTGTGTGTACTATCTGCCCTCATACATATAAACAGTAAATTACTAATTAAATGTGTAGGTGGTAACTGTTCACATGAATGTGGGGGAAAAAAAAAGCTCATAATGGTGACAATCAAAATCATGGGGGTGGCATTTTTACTTCTAATTTCTTGCCTAGATATTTTTCACATTTCTTATTTACATATAACAGAACATTATCTTATTGAATCGTGGAAACATCTCATATCTGATGATGTACGTATTATTTTTCAAAGTGCAGTCAAGAGAAAACAAAATGTACACCTGCGTCTGGAATGGTCTCTTCCACTATTCTGCAAGCCTCCCCTGAATGAGTCATCCAGCTGGCTCCTCATTGGATAAGACCATGCCATCCCAAGGGATTGCCTTGCAGAGGCAGAAAGGCCTTGCTTCCATTCACAGAAACATTGGTATGCCAGCCTGCTATTTCATTCACATAAAAGACTAAATATTGCATGCTTTTTTGTCCTCTGCTCTTATTCACCTTTGTCTTTTTGCCTCCCGTTTTTATTTGCGAGGGCCTGCTTTTTCTTCCCTGCTTTTGTGTTTGCCTTTTTTTCTGAGGAGAGAAGGCAGACGTGCTGTCTTTTTTTTTTTTTCTATATTTGCCAGGCAGGAAAGAGAGATGTTGGGAGGGACTGCAGTGCGAAATCTGCAGCAGAGTGAGAGCGGAAGCTGCTTATGAATGAGTGTCAGTCTTTCGGCTTTGCTAGATGCTCCTGAGGACATTTTACATGAATGGTGTCTGGCTGTGTGCTTTCCGCTACCGGGGAGACAAAGATGCTTCATTGCTGCTGGTTTTAAGGAGACTCATGGGCTTTTTCTGTTATGCTTTTGGTTGTTTCATTGACTCATCTGCCTGAGAAACATGTCATTCATGTTGTGTTTTTTTTAGTTGCATCATTCATATAGTTAACCTGGACCAGTTGCTGGGTATTTTAGATAAGCTGTGAGATTGTATCTGTTTCCTAGATATGAATTGAATTTTTTATTCCTTTGTTGCAAAATACTGATAGAGAATTAGTGCTACACATTAGACAAATGGTCTCAAAACAATTTTAAAAAATTGCTTTATTCATTTTTGCATTAATGTCTGGTTATAAATATTTTAAGAAACTACTAGTGTATTAACTAGTCATAGGTTTTTGAAAGTGCAGGAGTGATGTCTGCCCATATTCTGCAGCTATTATAAATTAACATGGACATATTAATGATATTGCGTATTTCTAGTCATGCTAAAATGTTACTGTATTGTTGCTTTCATTGATTTATAGAGATTTCTTTTAAGTCATTTTAAGGAAAATGAAATCTTTATAAAACATTTAAATAGAAATTGTATTCTTGAATCAAAGGCATCTGGAACTCTGATTGCAGCTGTCAATTAAATGGATGCTAGTTTTCATTACTTAATTCATTTATTATCATCTCTGTGATCAGTTTTTATTGTGTGTGACATCCTTTTATCACAACTTTCGTCGGTTCATCCATTTTGTAAGATATGAATTGTGTATAACATGAATTCAAGCAAATTATTGTGAATGATGATGTTACTATGTTAAATAATCAAGCTTCCTCTTGTTCTTCATTTCCTTTTCTCAGAAAAACAAATAGGAAGGAAAGAATTACAGAGAATAAATATCAGACTGGGGAATTTAAAAATTGATTGGTTCTAGTGTGCTGTAAGTGGGAGGTTTTTTTTCTCCCTCCGACAGGAAGTGATTTGCAGTGTTCAGCAAGCCTTTTGTTGAGAAGGTTTTCTCAGATCAGTGAGTCATGCTTTAGCTCTGAGCCGGCAGGCAGGCAACAGTCAGTAGAGAGTATTCGCTCTTCCCTCGCAGTATCCGTGATCATCGACAACATAGACCTTTCTCTGTTCTCTTACTTTTTGGATTTTTGAGGCTAGAAATCATCATCAGCAGCAACATCACCGCTGGAAACCAAACAAGCTGCACCACAACACTGGCAGCCTTTTAGAGACCTTTTTCTCTCCATCCTCTTCTTCCTCTGCCTCAGTGCTGTGTTTCCATGGATTGTGTCTGTATATTTCTCTCTGACGGATTGGATTGCAGCTTTGGATTTCATTGAGAGCAGATTGGACTTTGGCGACAGCAGCAGCAGTTCAACACAACCACCACTGTAACCTCAATAGAGAAAATTACAGTCAGGTGGCCTGTGATTGCTAAAAGGCGTTTTGCTGCCTGTACCGCTGCTGCTATGTTACAGGAGAGGGTAATCAGCACGGCTCAGCCACGTCTGCCAGCACACTTGTGAAAGAGGCAGGCTGTGCGTGTCGGTTGGTGGAGAGAGGGGAGAGAGCAAGAGAGAGAAGGGTATGCTTCACCGTACCAAATACAACCGCTTCAGGAATGAGTCAGTAACATCCGTCGATGAGCTTCTCCACGGCCTGTCCATGAACCCCAAGGTCTCGGCCACCCCCCAGTCTGCAGCCGAGACATCTTACACACCCCCGACTGAGGTCCAGCCCTCCTCCACCACCACTGCTTCCAGCACCCCCACCAGCCACGGCTCTGACCACCTGGAAGATGGAGGCACCACCCTCTGTACCCTCATCAACAAGGTGTCAAGCCTGAAATTCAGCAACTCAGGCAGCTTGCTGGGCATCAAGGGTCTGCCCTCGGCTGTCAAGGACCTGGCTGTGTCTAAGCTGCAGGTGGGTGGGGGATCGGGCTCAGGCAGCTCCAGTGGCCCGAGCCCCAGCGCGACGACAGCAGCAGCGGCAGCAGCCTCTGGTGTGGGCGGCTCTCTGTGCAGCTCGGCCTCCCATTCAACCCCCTGCTCACAGCTGGAGCCAGCCATCAGCATGAGCAAGAAGAGCAGGTTGGACGAGCACCAGCCCGGCAGAGAGGACTGGAATCCAGGTGGAGGCGGTGGACTGGTGAGCAAACCCTCCAGAGGATGGCTACACTCAAGCGAGAAGATCTCTGGTCCAGGAGTGACATATATTGTGAAGGTTGGTGGTCTCTCTTTCTCCCCCTGTCTCATTTCTGTTTTTGTCCTCTCCCTCTTTTCCATTCTTTAACCGTTCTCTCTTTTTTTTTTTCTCAATGACTCAAGCTTAGCTACCTGCAAGGTGGGGATAAAGGAGAGATAATGTAGTTTCACTGGCACATCACAACATGCCCTTGAGTGGGTGTGTGTAGGTTGGCTACAGCAGAAGGCTGAGTGAAGGAGCAGCGACCAGAAAATAGACATAGAATTATTCAGAAAATAGAGAAGGTCAACATTGGGGGGGGGAAGTAGACGAAAAACCTGTGACGGGAAAACAAAAACAGCAATTATCAGTGTAATTTTCAGCATGCTGTAAACATTTCAATTCATACGGTATTTCCGTCTATCTTGTGTATGTGGAGCCGCAGCGTTATGCTTTTGTAACCATGAAATGGTGGAATGGGGGGGAGGGAAGACATACAGTGCATGTTTGCCTCATCACATCCATATGTCATGTTAATGTTGTTCAGCCATCATACATCATTTAAAGGAGCACAAGCTGGCGCACAACTAGCTACGAGAGCTGTGAGTGTCATCATGCCGACAATGAGTCACTAGCATGAGGAGTGATGATGCCAAGCCCTGGCTCTTCAAGGTGTAAAGTGAATGAAAAAAACAGAACAAACCATTTTCACTGAAACCATAACGTAGCAGAATTTGCCTGAACATATATAATCTTTTTGTCTTCCTTTTATTTATACAGCACGTTAAACAAAAAGCTACATTTATTTTTTCGGGGGCTGAATGAGCATACTGAACAGCATTGCTAGGTGAAATGTGTTATATCCTGAATCAAGTTACACAGTATGATTGCCATCATATGACACCTACTACAACTTGCCTGAACAAAGCTTACAGTATCTGTGACCAGCGTGACATTCCATTAACTGCATTAAGGACAGGAACGCTTATTTGTCCAGTCAATGCTGCTGAAAGCATCCACACTGTGAGAGGGGAAATGGGTCCGGTCTGTGATCCCCCACCCTCTGCTTTTCCTGTGGTTTGAGTCCTGTGTGTATTGAGTTCAATGTGGTGTTATGCTCACAGCACTTTTAATTAGCGTCATGTGGTCACTCCTCGCACATCATGCACCATTACTCTAAAGGGACATTGATTGACAGTGACGCTGTTTACACCCACATTTGTATCCCATGGTAGCTGCTGTATGTTTTTATGTAAAAAAAACAAAACAATCAGTCCAGATAGCAACAAATAGCTAAAATTAGCTAAAAACCACACTAATAAAGTTCCGTAGAGCTGATGGGAACTGCAGATTTAGGTGATAACTCTATAGGTTCACCACTATGAGCGACCCCTTTCACAGACAAATTGTCATGTGATCTGTTGTTAATTATTTAATGATATAGTAATTGCCATCCTTGCATTGGTTAGTATATTGTATTTACTGCTCATGTAATCCAAGCCTGTTCATTACTCATTTCATCATCATATTATTTAGCCTGTGTATTGAGCAAGTGCTTTATCCTCTTGACCTGACATACCCTGTCTAGACTCTATAGAACTGGACTGTAAATAATCATATTTTGTGACATCTTTAACCTGAGTGCAACTAAATGATATGAAAGCCACTTTTTATATTTGGAAATTAACGAAACGTTTAAATTTATGAGCACATCTAAACTCCAGTAAACAGCCAGTATGATATATGACTTCCTGTTTCAGAAGCTCTTCACCTGTTATAAAGCCAGCACTGTGTTTGTGTCTGTAATTTTGTTAGTTGAAGGACCCGTGATCACTTAGAAGTTGTGTTGTTCACTGGAATCATTTATGGGCTCTTCAGAGCTGGCCTCCCATTGAGTTTCATAATTAATTTGAAGTTCAGTTTTACCGTGTGGACCATGTTCTTGTTTGTTGTACAGCACGAGAGAAAAATGTCTTCATGTTGTGCTCAGAATAGGTCTCTACCAATTTTAGAACTGTTTGATATATTACTGGCCCTTCTGAATTGTGCACTTCAAACTCACTGTTCTAAAAGTAGATAACGTTAAAAAATTTGCAAACATCATGTTGACTAAATGTAATTTGTTTGCTGGTACTTGCAAAACGCTCACTGGAGAGAGGCCTCATTATATGAAAGTTATGATTCTAATAACTTGTCTCTGAGAAGGAGTGGAAATAGAAACGTTAGTGTGTCTGGATGTCTGTTTTGTTTACAGCCAGATTATGAATGTGATTCTGATAACGATAGGAACTCGTCAGCACAAACTGTTCCCAGTCTGTGCAATATTAATCAGAAGAGGTGTTATAATGTGAGTAGGTGGCTGGTACTGAAGATGGTTTTATGGGATAGGAGGACTACAGTCACCTCATGGCATAGTAACACACTGATGCAGTTTCCAAATCTCTTTGATGAAGCACAGACTTAATCTATAATTCCAATTTTGTGTCAGACTCCTGCTGGATGTTTCTATTTTTAACTAGAAAGCAGAAAACCATGATACCAGCAAGTTCATGAAAACACATTTGCTGATGTAATACAGGTTTAGGTCTGCTTGCAAATCTTATTTTCAGGTGCACGAGCAGATGAAGGTGGGGTGAAAGGATAATAGCTGAAATTACCAATTTGATATTCAGTCACATCCCTTACATATCCATTTATCAGACCAGTGTAATGATTATTAAATGAATTTGTTCTCGGTGTGTTTTGTGAAGGCTGGATATTAAACACAGTAAGCTGCTCAAAGACAACACATCCTGGGACAGTGCTTAATAATCATGAATTTAGCCAGAAAGTGACAAATTTCTCTGGCAGGGATAACTTTTTTTCTGTGACACAGGGTCACCAATATCACTTAGTAAAGGCAATCAGAAAATAATTCAAACAAGAGGCCTATTTATTGTGTTGAATACATTTCCTTCCTCATAAAACATTTGCAAAGCCCATTTTGAAAGTATTTTGAATCCTGCATTGTTTACATTCGTGTTTGCTAGCCAGCAGCCTTCTTCTTCACCGCTTTAGGTTTAGCCTGAAACTGGCGACAGGAGAGTGTATTGCCCCGCCGCACACTCTTGGGCCATGCATGTGTGTCCTCGTGCATGTGCACAAGATACAAACAAATCATTGAATATGTATTTCACACAGGCTTTACATTTTTGCTTTCCAGTATCTGGGCTGTATAGAAGTCCTTCGGTCGATGAGATCCCTGGATTTCACCACAAGATCACAAATTACAAGGTATGTCCACGGTTTTCTGACTTTTCAGGATTCACTAGATTTCTTGTAAAACAAATCCCAGTAAATGAGTTATTATTCCATCTCCAGCTTTATTGTTTATACCCACAATCAACACACATGTAAGACATGGTGTACATTTGTTCACAATAAAGACTATAATTGTTGACTATATGTGAAATTAAACTGAAAGCCACGAACATTTTCTTGTGCCAGTAATTGTAATATTATATAATACTTCTTGACTTTTGGTTTCAGTGTAAACTATTTAACGTGAAATCTTTATTAATATGTGTGAGATTGGAAATGTAAATATCTTGTTTAATGTCCCATGTTTGCAGAAAATGTAGCAACGGAGTTCTCAAACATGTCAACACCATTTACTATGTACAGTACATAAAAGTGGCACCAATTTAAACTCTAAGAAAATAAACCCGTAAAAGTCTTACATGGGCTAATGAGCTGTTTACTATTTAAAGAGCAGGTCGCCCTAAAATTTAATTTTGTCACTATCTACTGACACCTGAAAACAACAGTCTATATAACACTTATGCATAACATATATTATGAAATTGATTGTAACTTGAAAACTTGTTGCATTGTTATTAATTGCATTGTTAGTAAAATCTTATGAACTGTATTATCAGTTCAAATTGGTCAGTGAAAATCTTTGATGTGACCAAATGTTTTAGTGTCTAAATTAAAAATTGTTGTCTGTGCCCAAATGTCTCATATAATAACTCCTTTTTAGGAATTAATACATTTAGTTTTGTCTATTAAAACACTTAAAACTACTTTTTTTTTTTTAAAGAAAATCACTATTCTCTGTCATGCCTTAGCAGATATGAACTTATAATTACAAGCAGAAACTTAGTTCTCAGTGTTAATAAGGTTCTGTCTGCAATCCACCTCTTCTAAAACATTTTTTTATTTTGATATAATATATGTATTTAGAGTACATTTAGGGTGCCTGTTCTCACAATTTGTTTGCATGGAATTTTATGTGACTCCATGTGTATGTTTGAAATCATTGACCAATGTGCAGTGAGGCAAAGGCCAACAGTGAATCGGTTTGTGTCATGTCCACTTTTATGCTTCACTTCCTGAAGTCAGTCCAGACTAACATTCTCTCTCTCTCTCTCTCTCTCTCTCTCTCTCTCTCTCTCTCTCTCTCTCTCTCTCTCTCTCTCTCTCTCTCTCATAAAGAAAGAGAGACACACAGAGAGAAAGCTATGTCTCATGCTGTTGCTATTATTAGATTTCTCCTTTTCTAAAAGAACCTACTGCTGTGCGTGATTTATCCAGGTAGAAAGGATACAGAAATTAACGTTTCTGTTTCTGTCATGAAACCAATATTCACTTTGTCTCAGAGGGGGAATTTGACTTTTCTGCATCAAAACAGCTCTATCTTAAGCCGCTATTTAATCCACATATTATTGTTTTTTGCACAAAAATTATAGCACGGTGATGGCCGCTACAGATAAAACGGTTCACTTCACATTTTAAAGACGGTTTTAGATTTCACACTGTGATGTGTAGCACTGTATACCAGATACAGTTGCGTGGTTACAAGACGTGCAGTGCATATGTAATATTCCCTATGGCACCATACTGTATAATACACTCTACACTGCATATTGAATCTTGACTCAGGTCTGTTGTGGCCAAGGTGATTTCATTTTATGTGTAACAACCTGTAGAGTTCAGGCATACTGTTAATACATTCTTTTTCTTTTTTAGTTTAGCGTATTTATTTACTTTATTTGTCTTTTTTCTCATTTATTTATGGATAAGTCATATTTCATCCTCCATATGTTATTTGACCCAAAATCAAAACAGATTGCAGCACCAGCAAATTAATCAATACATTCATAAATACAACAATAATGACATAAAATAAAGGGAAACATGGAATACACTAAGTTAAAATAAGAACAAGGCTGTTACACATGTTAAGTCTGAAAAATAAAAAATATATGAACTTGCACTTACTGTACATCTAGCCAACAGTTTATTTCCTGAATACTCCAGTAACTCTCAGATCAGACTATGCAAAAGTGTAACAGAAGAGAAAAAAATACTAGCCATATTAATAATAAGTAATTTACAGGAAAAATCTAAAGAATTCAGTTATTAGATAATCACATAATGGTTAGAAACCACTAAAAGAAAAAAACACACATGTACCTTTTAACATAAAATCTGCCTGACAACATCTGATATCCAAGTGAGTACAGCTACAAGCCTTCACGACTGAAATATTCTAAATATGAGAGAAAGGGGACTCAAAAATCTTCAAAATATATATCTGTTATTTTGTTTTTCTAGAGCTAATTTCTCTCATACTAAGAATTGTGATAACTGATAGGAATAGCCTAAATTTAGGAGAACATTTTTAGCCAAGCTAACAGTGTGGTTCTAGGGATGGCAATGTCGGTTGATTGGTCCAGACTGAAATATCTCAACAACTACTGAATAGATTATCATGAAATTTGGTACAGATGTTCATGGTCCCCAGAGGATAAATCTTACTGACTTTGGTGATCCTCTGACTGGACTTGGGGGCCACCATGAGGTTGACATTGGTGTTTTAAGTGAAACAACTGATGTATGGATGGATTACCATTAAATTTGGTTTACACATTCATGTCCCCCTCAGGGTGAACTGTAATAACTTTGGTGATACCCTGATTTTCATCTACTGCCATCATCTCGTCAAAATTTTAATTTGTCCAGTACATTGGTTTCTGACAAAATACCTGCAAAACTAATGACATTCCCATCAGCCTCGGCTAATGTTAGCATACTAAATATGGTATACGTTATACCTGCTAAACATCAGCATGTTAGCATTGTCATTGAGAGCACGTAAGCATGATGATGTTAGCATTTAGCTGAGAGTCTGCCGTGCCTATATATGTACAGCCTCACAGAGCCGTTAGCATGGCTGTACACTCTTAGTCTTGTTCCTTATTATTTTTGTTATCTTGGCAAAGTACTAAAAATACATAACAAAATAATAATTTTATCTTGGCAAAGTATGTAAAAATGAATTGTGAATACAGTCTGACTTAATGCCAAAATAACTGTTTCTGTGGCTGTCTATGGTCACCATCTTGGCTTCATCCTCCTCTCACCCTCCCTCTAGGGAAGCCATCAGCCTGGTGTGTGAGGCTGTTCCAGGGACCAAAGGAGCTCTGCGGAAGAGAAAGGTACATGGATGGACAGAGAGGGAAGGAGGGAGGGAGATGGAGTGATCACGGGAGAAGTGATGCCCACACTGAGAGAGCTGAGAAAATGAATGATAGTGAAAGGTACAGTAGAGAGAAAAAAAAGAGGAAACAGCATTAGATATTAATTTACCCTTCCACGTTCTATATATATCCTCGCCTCTGAGTTATTTTTCTCTCATCTTTCCTTCATGTAAAAAGAGAGGGAAAACAGAGACAGATAGAGAGAGGAAGAAATGATGAGAGAGATTGTACTTAGAGAAGAGAAGAGAGAGGCTGAGGAGAGAGAAGAAGAGAGATGAAGAGGTATGGGACTGTATCTGCGTGGGCGTAGTTCCAGCCCACGATGCACTGCACACCGCGCACAGTGCTTAGTGACTCATGTAGTGCACAATATCTATGATCAAGAGGCTGAGCTAGTGTGTGTGTGTGTGTGTGTGCTCATGTGCACGTTTTTGTGAGCGTCTGTCTTCTGTGTGTTGTGCGTGCATGTACATGGTGTGTGTCCACAGTGTGTGAGGATTCTGTGTCTGAATGTGTGGTGTGAAATGAAGCATTACTCTGCTCTCTAGAGCTTGTTCAAATGTCAGGGAAGAGTATATAACACAAAATCAGTGCCGACTAGTTTCTCTCTCAGAATAGATGTAAGATATAAGATCACGTTATTTTGGCTGTGTGACAAATGCACTATGGTGACATCAGCTTCATACTGAGAATTTTGAATGGGTTTGGCTAATTTTATCTGGCCTCTTTGCCTCCTCTCTTCATTAAAATCACCACTCTCAACAGTATTTTCTGTTTGTGTAAGTATCCAACACTTCACAGCCCCATATTATTATTAGATTAGAATTTGCGTGTGCATGTTTCTTCTGTATTCATTAACTAGCGATGAAATTACACTTTAATGGATAATTTTTGGGAAGTATGCTCAGTGACTTATTTGCCAAGACTTAAATGTGACGTAAATATGAGGCTACAGGTTAGCTTAGCTTAGCATAAAGACTGGGAACAGGGGAGACAACTAGCCTGGCTCTGTCCAAAGGTGACAAAATCCACTTACCAGTTCCTCTAAAGCTCAATAATAACACATTACATTTCATTGGTTTAATCTGTACAAAAACAGCAGTGTAAAAACATTCTGGTTATGTGATGGACTATTTCTTGGTCGGCTGATGGAGAAGTCACTGCGCCTGTGCAAGAAATTGTCCAGACATATAATATGTCCATTAGTGAGCTTTAGAGGTGCTGCCCGGTGGATTTTGTTACTGTTGGACAGAACCAGGCTAGCTTTTCCCCCCTGTTTCCAGTCTTTATGCTAAGCTAAGCTTCTTCATATTTACCGAGTATACTTGAGAGTGGTATCGATCTTCATCTAACTCTCTGCAAGAAAGCAAATACATTTTTTATCCCCCAAAAAAAGTTTAATTATTCCTTTTAAGATATACTGTATAATTGGTAAAAAGAGACATTGTTGCTGTAATTTGTTTTATTTGTGTCTGTCTGTGTCCTCCTCTGATCTTCTCAGCCACCATCCAAAGCTCTGTCCAGTATCCTGGGGAAGAGCAACCTGCAGTTTGCTGGCATGTCCATCAACCTAAATATCTCCACCAGTAGCCTCAACCTGATGACCCCTGACGGCAAACAGGTCAGTGTGCAACCTTTGTAAACAAATATAGAATTCTGCGAGCTACATATATGTGATAAAAATAAATTATACTGCTATGATAGTACGTTTAAGAAAATAGTAGCACCGTTGTATTAGAGGGTCTGTGTCACGGTTTGGACTTGTGGTGTTTTGATTTGTGGACTTCTTTGTAGTATTTTTGGGTGTTGTCATCTGTTCCGGTTTTATTTTGAAATTATGGTCAGTATTGTTTCCTGTGGTTGTCTTGTCTCTTGCTTCTTGTGTTCCTTCCCTAGTGTCATTATCCTTGAGTCTCTGCACCTGTTCTTCTTTTTCACACCTGCTGCTTATTTTCTCATTTGCCTTCCCTCTATATATTCCTGTTCCTTTCCTGTGTCCCCTGTTGCGTCATTGTCTTCCGTCCTAGTTTCTACCCCCTGATGTTGGATACGTTTTTGCACTTCTGAGTTTCTTGTTTCTTTGGTCATGAGTTGGACCTGTTTTCATGCCGGCGCTACCAAGTAGCCATCAAATAAACCATTTAAACTTCTGTGAGCCTCTGCTGCTGTCTGCTTTTGGGTCCAGCTCCTGCTTCCACCAGTACTCACCTTGACAGTCTGCACAAACCTCCCAGCAACCACACATGCTGTGTGTGTTAGTTATGTCTCTGCACAAAGTAATACTGGGTCAGAAAAAAATATATACCTAAAAAAGATTCACTGAAGAAGGCCATGGGATATGCTTGAAAGCTCAGTGACTAGCTAAGTAAATGGACTTCGTGTTTTAAAATATTTACTATGTGTCCCAAAGGTCAGGAATTAATTTCCCCAACCAACTACAAAAAATGGAAAAAGCAATCAGAGCACATTTGTTTGCACTCATCTTATTTTTAGCCGTTGCTAAAGTGATCCGATTTTTTTATAGAACAAATTATGTTTGTTTAAGGAGGTTTATGTAATAAACAGTTAAAAGGGGAAGACAAGCAAGAGCACATGACCTCTCCAGATGTTTTGCTAGAATTACCAGAGGAGGTTGGCATCTTGACTGTCCCTATGCACATAACTATATTTAGTTATATGGGTAATGAAGTAGTTTTCTTTGTGGCAGGGGTGGTCAGTGGTTGCATTGTGCATTCCTGTCTACCTCAGTGTCCTTCCTGGTACTGCCAGCAGATGGTGCCAAAGTAAATCATTTAATAATTCAAATCCTACATAGTCACTCAAAAAGGATGGAATAACATTTCTGATATCTTGAGTATCAGTTCCTCTGGTGATAATGCAGAGAAGGCTTCAAAGAAGCTGTTGACAAAGCACCAAATCTGGGGACTGACTGTGTCTCACTCAACCCCTTCTCTCTCTGGTCCTAATCTCTGAGTTGTAGCTCAAAAGTTCAACTAAACAACTCTTTGGTTTTTGTCTTTGTTGGCTCTAACCAAATTCTGATAGTACAGATAAGTATATAAGTGTGTAGAATGTGTGTAGAGCGAATGCATGTGCATTCATTTTTATCTGTGTGTATAAAGAGGCATTTTCTAACTCAAATGTACTGTATAATTTTTGCTCTTGACAGATCATAGCCAACCATCACATGCAGTCCATCTCCTTTGCATCAGGTGGAGACCCTGTAAGTAACTCAATGGCCTGTGTCAAATAAGATGGAATCTGTGTTGTGTGATAATGAAAACCAAAATTACTTCATAATAAAAAGATTTGATTTACTAATACAATAAACATTTTTGCCCATGGCAGATGCTATTATTTATCAAAAGCCATATTGTCATCATATCTTTATTAATTGGGATTTTTGGAACACATTTATTGTATCTACTTACTGTACATTGTTCACCAAATACCTGTTCCAAAAGATTATCCCTGAGTGAGTTTATCCCGACTTTAAACTTACATTATTAATTAGTTATTCCATATTTGGAAAGTACAAATTTCAACCTTTCCATTACTGTTATTAAAACCCAATATGTAGCACCCAACAGTGGCTTAACCAGAAAATAAAGCTTGTTTTATGAAGGTATTATAGTATTTTATTGTTAGAGATTGTTGTAATGTCTTTTTTTTTCTTTTTAGGACACAACAGATTATGTTGCCTATGTAGCAAAGGACCCCGTTAACAGAAGAGGTAGGTTTTCATGCCTTTAATGTTCTACAGAGTGTCTCATATCTCACATGCAACATGCTCATTAAAATGTGTTGCTCTGGCCCTTGTCAGCGTGTCACATCCTGGAGTGCTCTGATGGGCTGGCCCAGGATGTCATCAGCACCATTGGCCAGGCCTTTGACCTTCGCTTCCAGCAGTACCTGCAGTGTCCCTCAAGCAAACTGTCCTCCACACATGACAGGTGAGGTGTTCATGATACACGTAACACTCACAAAAGTACATATTCACTAACACACACAGTATTGAGTTTCATGATCAAACCATGTTTTTCCTCAGGGTATTAAACATGGAGGAGTTACCATGGACAGAGGAAGAGGAGGAGTCAGCAGAACATCCTTATTATAACAACATCCCTGGCAAGATGCCACCCCCCGGAGGCTTCATTGACACCCGGCTGACCAATCAGAATGCAGCACCAGATGGATGCCAGGTACCACTCAATTTATGTGGATTAATCTCAGAAACAGAATAACTTTTGTTCTCGTGTGGACGTAATCTCAATAGCATAATTAATGTTGAGTCTTTTAAGCATCAACTCATGATCACCATTTTTTACTTGAGCAATATATCTTAACTGATAACTGTGTCTGTATGTCATCAGATGGGCCCAGGTTCAGTAGATCAGACATATTACCAAGGGCGGCACTGTGGAGAAAACTGGGGAGATGAAAGAAAGCCCATATTCCTACAACAGGGTAAGAAAACCCACTACTTCCCACTTCTTCCCACTACTTAAATACATAAGACATGTTTAATATTGCAGAATTTCATCAGTTTGTGGCTATGATTGTTTGTCTAAATGTCTACTGTAGGATCATTTGATATAAGCAGTCTGCCAGAGAGTAAAGGCCACGCACCAAAAACAGGAGAGATGCCCGCATATGTGAACACTCAGCAGATTGACGCCCAGGTGCTCGCAGCACTACAGGCAGAGGCGGAAAATGTGACAAAGGGCATGGCAGCTGCAGCTAAAGAGAGCCCACAGAAGGACCTGTTTGACATGAGTAAGTCTTGCTTGGCGTGTAGTGAAGTTTCAGTTTCTGTTGGTCATGTGATTTGAATAGTGGAATTGGAAGCACCAGTTGAAGCATTACAAGTATCTGAACAGGATTGTTGCCTTGCTTTCAGAATAACATGGTACGATGACTTTCTAATCAGAGTTCTTAATTATAGAGGTTTCCTAGCTTTTGTTTCTCAGTGACTTCGGCGTGGCATTATAATAACATCATATCAATATGAAGACAATAGGAGGACAGTGTTAATGTCAGTGTGCAGCTGTATTCTTTCCTCCTTTCAACTTCAACCTTAGCTTTGCTATTATTATACATGAAAGTTAAATAAAGATGTGTGTAACTATGTATGAAGAATCCACGACACAAATTACATGTGAGCAGTGAACTTTTATGAAATCTAAGTTCAGGCGTCCACCTACTGTAGTTCTGTGTACTGTTAATAGTCACATTTTACTCCAGCGCTTATATGACAGAAAGTCATGATTTCATCAAATTGGATCCAGATTATTGCACAATACAGTGTGGAAAATTTCAGCGAACTGATTCTGAAAATGATTAAATAAGTAATTAATTGCAGTACTATATAATAGGTTATATAGTGCTGAAATTTTTACTGACATAAACTAGTCAGACCTAAAAGTTAGGATTTGCACCATTAGCACAGCATAAAAAAACCTAAAAAATATAATCTTGACATCTCATTTTAAACTGTATATCAAATGGATATCAGTTAGTGAATAAAGGCAGTTTGATTTGATAGGAAAAGCAGAGGGTCAGGATTCTTTACAAATGGCATTATTGGATTTATGTCTGTGCTTTCTAGTGAAACACGAGGTCACTAGATTGCCTGTTTTCCTGGAAGTGACAATTTTCCAGGAAGTTAAAGGTGGCCTATGGATTTGTCTTGTAAACAAAGTTTTTGTTTGCATTCAGTGTTGCACACCAAAACATATTGTGTATATCTTTGAGGTCTAGCAAATATGTTGAGTCCACCTCCTTCCTCATAAAGCAAAGCCAATTTTATTGAACATTTTAAAACCTGCATTGTTTACATCCATGTTTACTTGCTAGAAGTCTACTTCTTCTCTGCCTTTTTCCAGTGCATTGCTTTATTTCTTGGTGCATTACGTGGAATAATGTGAAACCACTGGCAGGAATTTGTATTGCGTTACCCACATGCATGAGACAAACACAATGAAACATTGCTCCATAGCACTACTAGTGGTCAAAAACTTCACAGGGTTTTAAGTACCCATTTCCAGATCCTTAGCCAGATTCAGATCGGGGATGTTGCGTCTGTGCGCCACGTCTATTAGTCCACTGGGTCAGTGCGATTCCCCTAACAGGTGTCTTTCCCCTAAACACTGTTCTCAATTTAAAGTAATGATGACCTTACAAACAATTATAGCGGCTGATTTTATGGATTAGTATCGTTTACAGTTAAAAATTGTGCTACAGATATCCTTCCTCTCTTAATTCATCATTTTGGCACCTATACCAGAGCCCTTCGAGGATGCCATTCAGTCACAGTCCCATCCGCCGTCCCAGGGCCAAGCCCAGTCCCAGGCTTCTGGTCTTCACAAGGCAGCATCCGTGGACAACTCGAGCCCCCTTCTTGTGCGCTCACTGGCCTTCCGGGCACAGGAGGAGCTGGAGGGCCAGACGTGGTACCATGGCAAAATGAGCCGCCGTGAAGCTGAAAAACTGCTGAAAGAAGACGGAGACTTCCTGGTTCGTAAGAGCACTACCAACCCAGGGTCCTACGTACTGACGGGCATGCACAATGGACTTGCCAAACACCTCCTGCTTGTGGACCCTGAGGGCACGGTAAGATGGGGTTAAAATACATAAAAGAGTGTGTTTCAGGGAGATACTGTAGATAGAAATGGGTGATTTGTGAAGGTGTCAGTGAGAGTAGGAATGTATAAAGTGAAAGATTTTTCATTCTGCAAGCTAAAATTGAACTTCTAAAATTGAAATAGGCCACAACAGACATTTCACATCTCTTTCTCTTTTCAAAGGTACGGACAAAAGATCATATATTTGACAGCATTAGCCATCTTATTGGCCATCACCGTGACAACAATCTGCCGATTGTGTCCGCTGGGAGTGAACTGTGTCTCCTGCAGCCCGTTGGAAGGAAACAGTGATGCTTGCAATGCCTGATGGGGAAATAGGAAGCTCTGGACAGTCTCTCCTACCATCCTGAAACTTGAAGATGAAACATGAAGAGAAGACGCTTAAAGGCTCAATGTGCTGGCAGTGTTTTTGGGAAATTGGCCCGTGGTTACTTGGAGGCACTGGAAGACGCAAAATATTTGTTTAAGATAAAAAATTATTTATAGAACTGTTATTATTTTGTTGTGATGACTGAAATGCTATATTTTTGAGAAGACATAGGTGCATTTGGACATAATATCTTGATTTGGTGTTTTAAAAGATAAAAAAAGACAATTGTTCTTGTAGTTTAGATGAAGTGCAAATTAAACCTCAAAGAGGTGTTAACAAGAGTATTTTAGAATAAAACCTGAAATTTTAGTTTTGTCTGTCAAGCACAACCACATTTCTACAGGAACTGTTGGCTAAGAGGTCGTGGAAACAAAAACCAGTTTGGACAACAAATGCTGTTTATAATGAATTACTTTAGGAAAAATGTCCTTTAATCTCACCAATAGCGTCACAGCTCACTCAATTAGTCACTATCTGAAATCTGCTTTTATTGGGGATTAGAACTGAATGTGTTTTGCTTTGCAGTAGTCACAAAGTGTTGGGGTGCAAACAGACATCCTTCATAGTGCTGTCAATGGCTTTAAAGAAACTTTTTTTATGAAGTATTTTCTTGTGTCACTGCAGTCGCATGACTTAAAATCAACTGTTCTTGTGGACATTGTTCGTAGACCTTGATACCCCTTTATTTGAAAGAGGTGCTTGTGTATGCTGACACTGTAAAATATTTATGCTTTTCAACCAGTGATTATTTCTGAATTGGTTTTCTCTGGATTCTTCTTTTAGGTGTGTAGTCAATGATTAGTTTTGGGGCTTGAGTCATGCAATGGATATTCTCACATTCTTAATCAACATTTTCGGCTATATTTTTTTTGTGAACTTTTAAAAGTTGTTTGAATTTGAATGATCACAAATGAATAGCACAATCAGAAAGTTAGATCAGTTAGATCATCTGTGTCAGTTGTACCAAGACGAATTACCAATGTGTTGAGACGTGATTTACACTTTTTACTTAAGAGACTGAATTAGACAAACATTGAGTTCACACTCAATACAGAATGTTTAATATTCGATCACCTTCACTTACTGATGTGTATGGATATCTTATGGTAAGACTACTGTATTGCCACTAGATGTCACCACAGAAATGCTTGTTTACCCCTGTCAGTCACACTCACTTCAATTCTCTTGTGTTATCACTTATTAGTAGCAAAGGATGCTGGCTGTGTATTGTACTACAGTACAGGGGGAAAACCCAACTCTTAAGAAGCATGTTTCCAACCATTATTGCTTGAGAGGTCAGAGTTAATTTGCTAATTTTGCAGTCCACTGTACACAATCGTTCCTCAGAACAGATCACTGTATTTAGGATTATAAAGGTTGTTTTTGTAGAGTGGGAATCAAACATTTCAAAATGGCTTATAGAAATAGTACACAGCAGTTCTGGAAACAGACTTTTTCAATGCTCTCATCCTTACTATTGTCAGTACTCTGATGGATACCAAATGAATGGGGCATTGTATCTGATATGCACTGGACCACTTCAGTTGAACCAAAATCAGCATGTGTTCAATGAGTTTGACAAGACAGATGCAATGTAATATAACGTGCCTGTATTTTGCTGCAAGAGGGGGTGTACAGTACATGCATCTCACAACAACACATATTTTAAACAAAGAGCAGTATTGGGGTTGTTATAAAAACATCCAGCACCAGATCCATTTTGGTTTAAGCCAATAAGACTTTTCTTGATTCCTTGTGTCCCTTTCAGTAGAGCGCATGAGAGGAAGAGGAACATACTGGCATTTTTTAGAAAAAGGTGAGAAGAGAAGGGCACAAAGAATCATTGAGGGGTTTTGACAGTTATCTGTCATTAACTTTTACTTTGTCCAATTCTTTGTGACATAATTTCATCAAATCTAATATCTTGGGAGAAGGAATAATGTTTTCTTTTTTTTTTTAAAGCACTATGCTAATGTAAAGAATTCTTTTGAGATTGGGCTTTATTTCTGAAGAGCAAGTTGTAGAATCACCTTGGCAAAATGTGCAGGGTTTTGAACAAAGCATATACAGTATAGCAGGATCAACTCCATACTTGAATCTCTCTGATAACGTGATGATTAGCTGTGTGGCATAAAGAAATTATACAACCAAACACGCTGGGAAACAAAAAGAACATGGCATCTTTCCAGATTTCTGTTGATGAAAATGTGCCTTTTATTTGTACAAATGGTATTTTTATTTCTCTTTCTCTCTCTCTCTCTTCAAAGTGCAATAGCTGATCTTCAATGGGGCATGCCTGTTCACTAGAGGTTGTGTTTTGCCCTGCTGCGTGTTGCTGCTTGAGACTACTGTTTTCTCTCTCTATCTGTCTCTTTCTCTCCCTCCCTCCCTCTCTATTATATATTATAAATGTATCATTTCCAGATTCTAAATATAAATCTTTGTCGGAGGGAATCACACAGAAGCTCACTATTTTGGAACAGGTATAGTAAAAAAAGAAAAAAAAGGAAGTCCAAATGATGTTTACAGATTTAATCTTTTGGTTGTATGGGTTTCATTATTCTGTATGACTGTTGGCAATAAAACCGTGAATGTGTAGAATCTCTGTTGTTGTCTCTGCTGTAATAATAACATCTTTCAGTTTATGGTAGACACAGCATTTAGCCACAGTTTCCTCTAAAATTTGAGAAGGTTGGTTAATACAAATTATTAAAAAAAACATATTTTCTCACTTACTTCTAGTGATATTAATCCACAGGACACACAGTTTTAATAGGGACTTGTTTGTACAATAAAAAAGTAGTTCCCATGAAAACGGTGCACAGTGAGGTCTTTGGATAATCCAGGGTAACAGGGATGCTGTTTCTGGAAACAGATGTTGCTGCTGAATATTTTTAATGTTATTTTTTTCAATGCTGTGAGCAACACAAATTCATTTATCTCCGATAAATCCATTGTATTGTGGCGGTTGCAGACATCTCAGAGGCAGATGTAATAAATCAGAAAATAATATATATTTATTCATAATTTGGGTGAATTAACTTTAAGTTATTGTCTCAAAGGAATGAAGATGACACTGCACATAACAAGGCAGAACTGTACTCTCTACTGGCAACATGAGGTGATCCAGGTGAATCATCCTAACGTTTATTTTTTGCATATAAATACCGGCATGTAGTACACTATTTCTATGCCACATGCTGTAGCCACATGCCTCTTCCTTCAGTTTTACCAGCGTCATGCTTAAAGTTGATACAAAACTTTTCCACCTCTGGAAAAATTTGATCAAACACACACTCACAACTATTTCAATTTGGTACTAAAATGAGGACTGAAGAGATTCTGTACTGAACATGCAGCATGTTGTGACAATATCTAGTCAGCATTGAGGATATTAACTACCATTATTAACCAGCAGATGGAGCCCTTGTATCACTTAAAAGGACTGATGTTGAATGAACTGCAGCAGTTACATTAATTATTTGTACATTGATAACAGATGGTATAATGAAAAGAGTAGAAGGTTTGACTCTTCAGCATGTGTACATCACATATACAATTTATAATGCAGTTTTCATTACAGTAACTGCACAATATACTGTAGTAATACTGAGTAAATACAAAATTACACAATAGAATGCATAGAATAATAAATAATTTCCATAGTTTGTCATTACACTAGTAATTGTCTACAATCATTTTTCATTACATTATTTTTCAGAACTATAATAATTGCACTTTAACTCATTGTAAGTTTTTTTCACTTCTTATTTGTCTTAAATGGGCACGTCTGAAACCACAGGAGGTAAATGTTTTTTTCTGTCAAGATTTAAGAGCACCATTCCTTCAGAAATCATCATTATCCTGCCACATACCTCCAAAACGTCCACAAGAAAAAAGTAATAAAGGGTTTATCCTTCAGTTAACTGTAAAATGACCAAATTTGAAGATACATGGTTCTCACTGGACGGTGATACATGACCTGTACTTGAAAAAGAGGTGATATTGATTGTGTCGTTGAACATATTATTGGCCTCATAAATTAATCAGCCTAATGCCAAGAGTGGACATGTTTAAATAAGCTTCCCAATAATGGATGATGCAGATATATCAATATCAAGCACAAAGGAGAAACCACTGCCCTGCAGCCTCTGTCTACATTTCATTCAAGAAATCCTTAATTCTAAATCAACCACAAATCAAATTCCTTTTCATCACCACTGTGACCATTGCACAGGCCCTTGAGCTTACACATAACGACCACCCTCTCCTTCCTACTGTAGATATCTTCCTCCCTTCTTTCAGTCTTTTCTGTCACTCTCAAGGACGGCTTGAGCAGCCCCTCCTGCCACCACTGAGACCTCGCCATGGGCCACGTCCGTCTCCTGCTTCTGCTCCTTCTCCTGCCTGGAGCTCTGCTGGCTCTGGTTGGGGTTGTTCTGGCTGCTCCACGACTTGCTCCTGCTGCGGCTGGGCTCCAGAGACTGCCTGTTCCCACTGTCGTTCACAGAAGCCCTCCCCCTGAAGCAAATGCCACACACCAGACCCAGGAAGGCCCGTCTCATCTCGCGGCTGGCCAGAGTGTAAATGACTGGGTTCATGGCTGAGTTGAGCACAGCCACTGCAATGAACCATTCAGCCTTGTAAAGGATGGGGCAGCCCTGCTCACATGCCACATCCACCAGGAGCAGGACAAAGAGGGGCGTCCAGCAACCGATGAAGACCCCAACTACAATGATGACAGTGCGCAGCAGGGACATCGCATGCTCAGAGTTTCTGTGCTTGCTCACCTTTTGGCTGCTGGACTTAACCAGGATGTAGATGCGGGCATAAAGGACTGACACGGCTAAGAGCAAAACCATGAAAACTATGATACAGAAAGCTACATATTTCTTGCTGTAGAGAGGGAGGACTGTGGAGCAATCGGGGAGGTTATCCAGGCAGTTCCAGCCTAGAATAGGCAAAGCACCGAGAGATATAGCAATCAGCCAGCAGGTCCCTATGAGCAGAAACACTCTGTAGTTCTTGTTCCCATCATAAGGCCTCATTTTGATCATAGTCAGGTGTCTCTCTATAGCAATAGCCAGGAGACTGAAGATTGAGGCGCCAAGTGCCACAAACATGCTTCCCTCTCTGACAAACCAGAGAGCAGGTGAGAGCTGCAGGGTCTTCTCTCCTGACAGGAGCAGATTGACCAGGTAGGCGACTCCAGCCAGCAGGTCGCACAGCGCCAGGTTGGCGATGAAGAAGTACATACGATTGTGGAACCTGTGGTTTCTCCATATGGCTACCAGCACGGTGAGGTTCTCCAGAACGATGAAGCTGCATATGATGAGGAACACAACGGTTTTAGTGTCCACAGTGCCAGGGCTCGTGCCGATACTGGGCCGGTGGTCCAGCTTCCCTGTGTAGTTGTAGTGGAGGAATACCTGAGGGTTGATCATCTTCAGTGCACCGGCTGCTGACACTGGATGTCAGAAGTGAGCAAGGAGTCCAGTGTCAGCAGATCCACCGTGTACAACTGCAGTGGAAGATGTGTGAGTGTTAGCTCAATATATTGTCATTATCCAGTAATACAGCAATTCATGTTTTTTTCCTGATGGATTTTAACTAAATAATCAAGTTTTCCTTACTTCTATGGAAACAAGAGGTCATTAAAACTACCTGCAGAACACTTTTAAAAATATAAAAAACATAAAGTATATTCTACACCTTAAAACATGCCGTGATGCTGTTTGTTTGTTTACATAGGGATCTTGGACCATTGCCCAAACTACCAGGGGCTCATTTAAAAGTGTAAATTAATCTTTACCTCGGTTTTTTTAGACATGAAAATATCTTTATGTTTAATCATATACTGTAGACATAATAGATTTCACCTCACTGTAAATTAGACCTCGCTGATGTAGCCTAATTGTGACAATTCAAGCAGTCTAGTTTCCCCAAAATAAGAGCCTTTACACAACTTACCGTGGGATGCTGTTGATGATGTTAAACGCACATTGAAAGACACTCATTTCATTGCTGAGTAGTCGATTCTCCGTGTTTCCTAGATTTGATGTTGAACTTTAATTCCTCTTTCTCCTTCGCTCAATGTGAGACAGCAGCTCCTCATCTTTTCACTGATCTCTAAACTCCGGAGTTGTGGACGGTTGACTGGAAGTCACACCCCCCCTCCTCCCCTCCTTCAGCCCGGGCTGGGAGAGAGCAGAGAGGCTGGGACGGCTGAAGGGTCAGTAGCCTACAATTCATGAAGCATATCAAAGCCATGTATGTATGTGGAAACTCGTAATGTTTTTAAGATATGTTGCAATAATTCACTCACATGTTTTGTCCCAGGAATACGATGTGAAGAAGTCCGGTAGGTATTGTCCAAAAGTCCAAAAGTTTGAGAAACAATTAGTTAGCATTCATTATTTACATAACATTATTCAGACATTTAGCCTACTGTATCTCCTCAAGTTTTCTCATTTATCGTCGCATATAGGAGTCAGAATTGGTTCATTAAAGTGATTTTTGTTCCTTTGCTTAAAAGGCTTTTGAGTCTGTGAATGAGAATAACTTAAGCTAACTAGCTAGCTAGCTTCCTTGAATGTTTAGCCTAATTAATGTAAAATAGTAAGCTATCTTAAATTAATTTAAGCTAGCTAGCTAGTACTTTGGGAAGTTGCATTATTACAGCAGGAAAGTCACATAAATCGCAAAAACAAATTAGGTAAGAAACAAAATACAATAAAAAAACATGAATCACTAGAATAAAATAAAAACTGAAAATAGAGACTTAACCAATATAAGGACCATACTCAAATAACTAAGTGCACAGTGATATTAAGTTCAGGCAAATTTCATATGACTATGCAACAAAAGCCTTGTCTGCAGCTTATAGATCATAAATATAGCTAGCTTTAACAAAAGCCAGTAGCTGATTTTTTCTGCTGTCTTGACAAAAAAAAAAGAAAGTGCGAGCATACAATATGCTGTAAGAGTTTAAGTTAAGTTGACTGCAGCCCATCCTTTGTTCTGGTCTTTCTGTCGTGACCTCATATCCAGGAAGGATGGGCAGGGCTGGTAGCAAGGAGAGGGACTCAGAGAGTCTGGGAGGCAGGAGGACAGATGATGACTCTTTGAAATACATGGGCCAAGTGAAATCTACACTGCAGAGATTTTAAGACTTCCCCGACTGAAACTAAACATAAAATGACCAAAATGTGACTAAAACAATAAACTTTATTTTCAAACAAAATCCAGCAATTTCACCAAGAATAATTGAGTCATGAGCATCATACCGGATTTGTGCACTTTGTGAATATGACTCAAATGTCAAGAATCTTATTGCTTTACTTTATACGGTGCCACACATTTAGCTGCTTGCAATTTTCCCCAAACGAAGCACATACTGTGCTGTGTCACAGACCAAATCATTAAATAGTAGATCTCTTCCAGTGTCTGTGGTTATTAACCCAGAGGAATGTTCTGTGTGGTTGAATAAACAGCTGTGGTCTGGCATTGGTCCATTAGCATTGTTACAGTCACAATTCTCAGTCATTTCCTGCAGGTCACAGTGTGCCAGCAGCAATGGGAAAATCTCAGGGAAAAGCCAAATAGTTACTCTGGACCCGCAGCAAATCTGGGACCAATCACAGAGTGGGGCTACGTAAAGGCAGCTGGATTAACAGACCGGGAACATGGTTGGAAAAACCTTGGGTTTTTCAGCAAACTGCAGTGATGTTGGGCTCACATCTGCATTTACATAAACTCTGAGCCAAATATGAAACCATCCGCAAGTACAAACCCATAATATGTGGTTAGAGTGAGTCCATGTCTATGTGTATTCATAGACTACTGAAGAAGAGCATGGGTGGAGGGTTTTCACTTTTGCAGGACCACCCTCACTAAAATGTTACTTTGCAGTCAACCAATTCTTTGGTTTAAACAAGGTGGAATTTTCCTGTCATCTTTGTCATCAGGACAGTAATTAAAGTTCTCTATTGCTGCCATTTTCCAGCATCAGGGGCTGTATGTCTCCCCTAAATCATCAATACACCATATGTGGGATTTCCTGCAATTACAATGCTATATTATTTGAGTGTAAACCTACAAGCTGCAACCCCCTTATTTGAAAGTAATGTACACAATATAACCTTCCGTCCCTCAGAGTAACTGGCCTCACAGCTGGTAAAACCATTCCTCAGGGAAACTTTCCACTGCTCAGCTACAGCCTGCCCCGGACCTTATACAGTATACAGTTTCTGTGTGACATTGTCAGTGGTCGGAAGACATATTCAAACCCTTTATTTAAGTAAAAGCCATAATACCCCACTGTAGAAATACTGCATTAAAAGGCATGCATTAAAAATGTAAATTGTACTTCAGAATCAAAAATGCATACTAAGTACTAATTATACAGCAGAATGTCCCCTGTCAATGGAATATTAATAAATATAAGATTATTTAATTATTATGACTTATACATTAACATACTGTATAAGCAGCAGTTTAATGTTGCAGCTAGTCATGGTGGAGCTGTACTACTTTATATACAGCTGGATATTTTAATCTATAACAGTGCATCATATTTTATAGTATGATCATATGTTTTGTATGTAAAATCTCAGTCTGAAAAGTAAATCAATATTTACAGCTGTCAAGTGAATGTAGTGGAGTAAAAAGTAAAATATTTGCCTCTGCCTTTGAAATGTATTGAGTAGAAGCATGATATAGCAGAAAAATGGAAATACTGAATTAAAGTACAAGTACGTCAAAATTGTACTTAAGTACAGCACTTGATAAAAATGAAAAAAATAAAACAATAAAATATAGATTGAAGATGACATATTCGACATAGAAATATATCTATTTTTTTAATTTATAAAAGTATAAAGTATTTAACTAACTCTTGACTCAGGGCATAAACATATCAGGGTATTCATTATTAATCATAATGCAATATAAAAGCAGTGTGCACTCACAAATATCTACACATATAGGACATTCATAATTGATTATAATGTAATGTAACATAGCCTCTCATCTCATCTCAAAGCAGGGAACTAATGGTTAAATGAGAATGACCGGATAGAATAAAGATAAGGGCCCTGTGCTTTAGTACTATAAGCACATTACAAAATCTATTTGGCCAGCATCACTGTAGCCACCACTTTGCCAGGGTTTGCCCTGTTCAAGCTCTCAACCCTTCATTAGAGTGCAAGAGCTGGGGTCAGAGCCGTGGGCAGTGAGCACATCCATGTGCAATTACATGACAACCCTGCCTTTAATTTCACCCTCGCCATTTTGAGGCAAAAAACACACCCTGTGAGTCTGGGCTACAAATCTGAGGCGGACAGTCCCCTCCTGCCTTGTGGCTTTGTGGCGGCAGTATTTCTAGGCACGGCGGTCTCTTGCATGTAACTTAACAGAACAAGGCCTCAGAGACGTTTCTGAAGAATAATTTGAGCTGTGGCACAGTTTAGTCTAGGATCTGCCAACTTTAGAAGGCCACACAAACAGAAATAGGTCTTTTTAGTTCGGTCACTTCATTTTGATGCAGGGATATTTAGTGCTCTTACCTTTTAGCTCTTTCACCATTAAGTGCAGCACTTTTCATTTTCCATTTCGTTTGTTTCCAGCTGAGAAATGAATCGGATGGTTTTATTCAGATTCTGCCAATGGGTCTGATTTCAATTATACTACAGTGGCTCCTCAACAGACTATCCAGTGTCAAACTGGCTGGCATTACCATACAAGCATAAATTTAATGGACTGAAATCACTTAACACCGAACATGGAAAAAACCCAGAAGCCACAGTTTTTCTCTAGTAGATCTGTTTTGAGGGCTTCCATGATAATTGCACGATTCCCAGCCAAGGTTACCGCCTGCTCTGCTGCGTGTGAGCACACATAATATTTTCCTCACCTCCACACACATGCATATGTACAGTTTAATATAGTACCATCCAAACCGACACCACCCAAAAATTGAACATTTAAGCTTCCCATGTGTAGAATTTTACTGCGATAGCATCTTGAAATTATTCTGATAATTTATAAAGGGTTTATACACTGGAAATAATGATGTTATTAATGCCTAATAAATTATTTACTTATGCTTTATAGATCAGTTAAGCCTTTGAGAAGACCAAATTTGGGGTTTATAGGTCATAAAAATGTATGGACATGTGTTTTTACTTTATGTTTTGTACTAATGCAGTTATAAATGTTAATGTTACTAATAAAGGGTTGTAATCATCAAGTCTGCAGTTGAAAGTAAGTAAGTTAATATGTGGATCTTGGTGGTCTAACTGAAAAAAGAGAATGGAAAACTGCACAATTAATTTGATGCATTTATTTAAACTTTAAAAATCAACATTTCGGCAAACAGCCTTCATCAGGATAAGAACAACAGTCACCTGAGTGGCATTTATACTAATTAGGACAGGTGTTACCAATCAAGGCAGTCAACTTGAGGCAAGTCGAAGGCCTAACATCACAACGTCCTCATTATCAGGATAACAAGCACAAACAAGAGAGGAACAGGACTCAAGTCAAAAGAGAACACAAAATACACATTTATATCTATATAAATAAAGCTTCAATTAAATACTAAATGTCAAATGAAGAAAGCACAATTCATTCTGAATCTTAAAAGTCACTTTGTGTATCAAAAATGGTCTAAACAGCCAGATAGATTTTTCACAATCTGGCAACTCAAAAGTTCTTATTAATGGCTTTTAAAGCATTAGTAGATGAGTAATCATTACTGATGTCATTAGTTAAAACTTCTAAACCCTTCCTTTCAACCTAATTATAATGTGTTTAGACTATGACTGTGTATTTATTTGTAGATCATTTTCTTTGTATCAAGATCATATCTTGCGTTAGTAGAACATATAGGGGAGTGGTAGATCTCAGTAAAGACTTTGTGACGTGCAAGACATGGAAGCTTTCTATGTATGTTGGGCAACTATTAGCTTTTAACTGAACTTAGTGGTTACAGCTTACAGTTAAACTTCAAAAGCGAAGTTTGATTGGTCCCTTCAGTGTCACACAGATGTTAGGGCTACTTTTCTCAGCAGTGCTTCATAAATTCAGCGCCTTGTATTTTTTTAACACTGTCTTGACCTCATGTTGAGACTTTATTTTGGCCCTGATAAGTTGTCAGTTAGGCTACTACGCCGCAACTGCATTAGGCAGCGAGCCTTTTCCTTTTCCTTTTTGTTGAGTGAAATTGCAATGGCCTTCCAGACCGTTAATGTGAGTGTACAGCAATAGCCCATTTACCATGAGATCAGGCAATGCTTTTCTCTCTCAGGCCCATTATGTCTACAGTACTCAGAGCTTGTTGTATTGATATCCAGCAGTCACTGGTCATTGCCTGACTTACTGCTGAATGGATGGCTATTACACTGTCGTTAACCAGAGAGCAGTCTGGAGTCTGTGGAGCACTGGTCAAAGTTCATATAAAACCCCAAATGTGACGGTCGTACGTGCATTATATTTTATTGATCTTTCACTCAGTTGCTTTTCCCCACAACTCCTCTTGTCCTTTTTGTTATCTGATCTGATCTAATGCATACTACATAAATAAATCAATAAATGAAAATCATTTTAAAAAACTGTAAAGGAAAATTCAGTTTTTTTAAACCTGGGTTCTATTTTCATAGTTTTGTCAGTGATTCAAGCAGCTCCACTTTAACCCAATCATCTAAATAGGTGGCAGTGGGTGGCAAACCTACACCTGCCCTTTCACTTTAACTCCTCTGCAGTCTTTGCTGATGCAGAGAAAAACTCCAGTGTTATTTTAACCTACTAAAAAGCTAATGTTGTCTGTAGGTGTCATCATCACAGTGTAACCACAGGACAAACCATGTGTTCAAACTAGCTTCAAAAACTAGGCTGTAGGTCAGTTAACATACACTAATACTGAAACTAAAGTATAAACAGATAAACTTTTAAATCATTACCTACTTATGAAGGCAACCAAAACCAATATTTCAGGATCTCAGCTCTCACATTGCAGGTGAGCAAATACTGGGGAGCCACATACAATTTTTGATTTAACTTAAAATGCATCACAAATCAATGTTTCTGTCATCACTGCTGTTCATTTTTCATTCATTTCTTAATGCTATAAACATAAAAGCATTTTTAAAATCAGTAATGTCTAAAATATACCAACGAAAGCCTCAGTTAACATGTTCATATTGCTTATCTTCGCAAGTCAGACAACATTAGTTTTATATAATAAGATTATCTAAAGTAGATGTTCTGTTGGATCAATGTCCTGTATCTCCATTTGCGTCCACTTGACACCGAGGTGTTGTAACAGCATGGTAGGTGTTGCTGAACAATATTATGTAATATTTTTATTTTCATTTTTCTGTGTGTCTTCACAGCAACACAGTTGCAGAATAAAATATATTATTCATTTGAGATCAAAGACTCTTCTCAAGAGAGATAAAGAATGTTTTTTATCTGTTTGCTTCCTGTTGTCGAAATCAATAAAACTGCTCTTTGGCTACCAAGGAAATTACTAAGATGCATAGTAAGTGTACAGGAAACCATTATAGCTTGCCTGATTAAATGTAGGTGTACATTAGGCTATACTACAAACTCCAGGTGATGGGTGTGCAGCAGGTGATGGATGCACAGCATGAATGCCAGTATACGTACCTCACATATCCACAGATTTTGAATCAGTTGAGTTGAGCATTGAGTTGGCGCTATATTTGCTCCTGATATACTGTATAGAAAACCCTATAAAAATTCCATCTCCTGTGGTGAAAATGGGGAAGAAGATGTGCACAAAAATTGTCAGGTGGTTTGGTGTCTCTACACACATTTGCTGCAAATCGACCCAGAATGTTTCTTTAAAAACACCAAATGAAGAAATGACTGACCACATGATTGTCACGATCGGGACTCTTAGTATTATGATTTGGACTCTTTGTGTTATTATGTGGATTCTTCAGTTGTTCGTGTTGTATTTTGGAGTTTTGGTTGGTCTTGTTTCCTGTGTTATTTTGGTTGTCTTATCTCGTGTTTCCTGTGTGTTCCTACCCTGGTGTCATTATCCTTGGGGCTCTTCACCTGTTCCTCGTTTTCGCACCTGCCTCTGATTCCCTCGTTTGCTCCCTCCTATTTATACTGGTCATTACTCCATGTTGCGTGAGCTTTGTTGTATCAACTCCCGAGAATTTAGAGTGTTCGGTTTTGTGTTTTCTTGTGTGCTCAGTGGACTTTTGAATATCCTTTTTGTGAGTACTGTGTGTACTGCCTTTTGTTTGGATATCAGTTCCTGTGTTTTGGACTTGTTCCCTGAGCCTCTCGCTACCCAACCCGGACTCGTCTGTATGTTCTTTAAGTTACTTACCTGCCATTTCCTGTATATTACTCAATAAATCTATTTAAACCTGCTCTGAGCTTCCTCCTCAGTCTGCGATTGGGTCCTTCCCCAAAATGCCTCGTAACAATGATATTGATTACATGTGGCAGCAACAGTAACGTATTTTTTGACATTTGTAACTCACTGACTCTATACCAAAAGAATGAGAGAGAGAAAAATCTGTCAACAACACACTTGCTTTTAAACACACCACACAGCTATTACTTAAATGATTCAGTGATTGAGAAAAACTAAACATGAGTAAGATTGCAGTAACATCTAAAGTCTGTCCAGCTTGTATGTGCCGATGTCATGTAAACAAATGTTTAGACCACCATACACTCTCTTATCTGTCAGGTGTCTCTGAGGTCTTCAGCTGCCCTTGAGTGGTTTGTGAATGTGTGCTGTTTCCAGCTAAAGGTAGATCATGAGGAGGATCAAAATGTCCAATTGTTTTCTTTGAAAAATCCAATTTTAGCCATGCCATAAAATTAGGCCTAAAACAGAACAATACCTCACGTAGTATTGTCAGTTATTGTGGCTCACTTCATTGTTAAAAATAGATATGAATAAACTATAACAGCAGAATAAGCCCTCATGGAGCCATTTGCTTTATTGTGATATTTTCGTGTAGAGGTCTACGTATTGTATCTAATTTCCTGAGAGCGTTGTCATGATTTAGATGTTGTTTGAAAGGTTTAATGGGGACTTGACCTGACAGGTGAAAATACTTTGTATAGTAATACCTTCCAGCTGTGTATCCCTTTCCCAAACTGTATACATATTTCATTAGAGGCCGTATTACTGGTGCCTTCCTGAGCCTGGCCCTCTCAGAGCACAGACACACACACACACACACACACACACACACATACACTTTAGTTCAGTCTGCCATCGACGAGTGTAGAAGGTTGGTCTCGGAGTTGGAGTGATTGTCTGGTGCCGACAAAAGACTTAGAGGGCAGCTGACGAACTGTCTGTAGCTGAGAAAGATTCAGCGAGCTTCTCATAATGTGTTAGACGTGCTGGGGAGAATAAGATCGTGCATACAACAGCATAATCTGTCATATCTATTAAGGATCTCGCTGTGAAGTCAAAAAGCCACAGGAGACAGGAAGTTTAAATATACTTCTCAATTCAGAAGAACTTGAACTGTTACTGCTCTCTGTTTCAAGAAGGTTTTTCATATACACTTGCCAATGCCAATTTAGTCAATTGCACTAATAACCTAAATTTTAATAGTTTTTAAATATGTGAAAACTAACTTGGCTTGTTTTAAAGTTGCTATCTCACCTAAGGTCAGTCAAAACTAACCCTAGGAGTATATCCTTTAATTTCAATCGACTTCTCAGATGGTGATGCCAAACAAAAGACAAAAAAAGAGAACCTTGAACATTGCACGTCATTGACACACACATAAAGCTGACACAGAGAAAGAGAGAGCTTCCCTTGAATGTCTTGCCAAACCTATTTTAAGGTAACTCACAAAAAAAGTAAGAAAAAAGTTCCAGAAGCCAACATTGATCAGCACTTTCAGGAAGCTGACCTGTAAAGTGAGAATACTGATTTACCAGCCAATTATTGTTCTAACCCTAACTGGCAACTGCAAAGAAAAGTGATGTGTCATCTGGTCGCTGGCATTATTTTATTATAAGATTGTAGAATTTGTTGCTCAGTGATCAAAGAAAACAAGTTGATGATCCACTGCAAATTGACCTTAATGTGGATTCAGGACATGCTGGAAGGATTACGTCTACTGGAATTCAATTCCGTTTTGTTTATATAGCGCCATATCATAACAAAGTTATCTCAGGGTACTTTTTCATATAGAGCAGGTAGAGACCGACTCTTTATATTTACAGAGACCCAACAATTTCCACCTTGAGCAAGCACTAGGTGACAGTGGCAAGGCAAAACTCCCTTTTATCGGGCAGAAACCTCGAGCAGAACCAGGCTCTGGGTGGGTGGTCATCAACCTCGACCAGTTGGGTTGAGAGAGAAGGAGAGGGAGAGGGCGAGAGAGAGAGCAAGAGGGAGAGCGAGGGAGAGAGCGAGAGCAGGAGGAAAGAGAACATACAGTAGTACAGAATAGTTCTACATACAGATGTAATGTAATAGTAGTGGTAATGGTATTGATGTTAATATTAATAAAAAATAATACTAATAGTAATATAAAAATAGTAATACTAATAATAAGAGCAATAACAATAATAGCGGCAGCGGCTGTTGAGCAGGAACACGGGGGCAGCAGGTGGCCTGCAACCATAGATCCAGACTCTACAGTCTACAGCAGAAATTCCTGCAGAAAGCAACAGAGGGAGAGAGAGAGAGAGAAGAGAAAGCACACAACTACAGGAAAGGGAAGCAGTCGAGTTAGTAACAAACATTAATGGGATAAGACTGCGTACAGATGAAGAGGGAGAGGAGGAGAGAGGAGCTCAGTGCATCATGGGAAGTCTCCCGGCAGTCTAGGCCTATAGCAGCATAACTAAGGGGTGGATCAGGGCTCACCTGAGTCAGCCCCACTATGAGCTTTATCAAAGATATATATATACCAGTATATACCAAACTGAGTTTCAACACCTCTTATTTCTTGATTCCTTTCCACAATTTGCCCTCTTTTATACTTTTGCTCCTCTCACTCACAGCTGAGATTGATAATCAGCGTTTATCTGTAGAGTGCAGACTCTCCTTATGGGAGACACGCATTCATGCACCATTGTATATATGCCCAGCGAGACACGCACACATGCTGCAGTTTTGGCAGTTTGCCATGTAGGCTAATTGTGTGGCATCTGACAAGGTCTCAAACCATTGAGTTTTAATCATGATGAAATGATGTTTGCCCCAGCAAGTCGAGGTAAAGCTGCTTTCCTCCACAGATCCATCCAAAGTGCTGATTTAGCAGACCTGGATGGATGGTTAATTGGGGGATAGACTGCGGATGTTTACAATAAAGGGTTATTTGAATTTGAGATGTATTGCCACTGATTTGGAGGTCAGCGGGTTGCTGTCTCTCAACTTAACCATGCAATTAATAATGTACCTTCACATGAATTGAAATAACTTTCCTTCCCACATTTGGTTTGTAATGATGCAATTTACAATAATAGACAGGAAAATTACTGCAAAGCCAACAGGTTTTCTACATGAGCAGCTGGATGAGCAAAGGCTTGAGAATTTAATTGGCTGGAAACATGATCAGGATCTGGGGTTATTTCACAGAGGCACTAAGCCTAATTCTGGTAAGTTCAATTTCAGTTTTGAAAGCACATGTAGGAGGACCCCACACAATACTGCCTTTTCTTTATTTTATAAAATCATTTTTATTACTTTTTAATTTTGTTTCTGTTGCAATTATAAAACCTCAAAGAAACTACTTATGCACCAGACATAATGTCAGGGGATCACCAAAGTCAGTAGGATTCATCCTGTGGGAATCATGAATGGCTGTGCAAAATGTCGACATTGCATAAAAGTTTAGTTGGCCTTAGTCCAGGCATGCAACCCCACCCCCCTACATGAGCTTTTTTTTATTGCTGTGTGTTTTGATGTTTTCTGCCATTTATTATTTAAATTGTGCATTTCTCCACTCAGCCTGCTTCCAGATTTTAGAAATGCCTCAACCTCAACTTCATTAGGCTTTACCAGGAGAAGTCCATTTAGTGAAACCACTACAACACAGACCTTCATCGATACATCTCACTATTCCTTGCATCGTTCAGGAAATACCCTTCTGGTCTCCAGCTAATCTCAATCGCACAGTACTTGTATATTAACAGAAATTGTTAGGATCGGGAATTGATTCCTCTGGGCCTGACAAACAACACACTTTTTTCATCCTGCTCATTCACTGATCTGCTCAGTATTGTAAAGGCTGCTTTCAGCCCTGATGAAAATGGAGTGAACCCAGTAGAAGGGCGACATTCCTGCTGCATAGAGAGAGGATTGGTGGCCTTTACTGGACTCCAATTGTCTAGCCCGAACACATGAAAACCAGGTAAATGTCAGGTGTTTTTGAAGAACGTCAGAAGCTACATTTCACTCCTCTTTATTTCACTTTTTTCCTCCGCCCTCCCCTTTCATCGCCTTCCCTCTCCCTGATGCCTGTCTCTCCTAGATAATGTCAGTGCCTCCAGGGTGAGTAGCACAGTGTGATCCTCCCCCCTTCATCTGTGCCTCCAAGTCCTCTTCCTCTTCCTTTCTCTCCTCATCCTCTCCTCTTCACCTTGTTTCTCTGATCTGCTCCCTCTTCCTTTTTGATAAGCCCCAGTCTCTCTCTATCTTCTATCTCTCCTTCTCTCTCTCCCTCTCTCTCTCCCTCTCTCTGTCAGAATTTAGAGGGGGATAAAAATCACTAAGCTCTGAATGATCTGGCTCTGCTAAAGGTCACAGTCCTAATCATCCCAGATGATCGTGAATGGAACCAGCAGCAGTCATTAGCAGCACCCTGTCTGGAAGTGAACCAAAAAAGGATGACAAGAACATAGTTTTTGCTCTAGATAAAATAGAAAGACAGCTAGGCAGTCTGATGAACAGGCAAGGTTTAGAAAGACTTAATTGTATTTTTTATATTACCAACCATGGCAATACACTTTATAGTTAATGCATTGCTATGGTTTCTAGTTAAAACCCCTTTCTAACATTTCTTAGTTTTTAAAAATAGAAGCTGGTGTAAAAAATAATTGAACACATTATCTAGAAAGGGTGCAGTTTAGCACATTTGCACAGTGAGAAACGACAGGAGCAGAAAAACAGTGCTAAATCATGACAGTAAAAACCATTGAGGAGAGAGATGTAATCAATAATAAGTGTGTGGGAGACAAAAACCCAAAGGGTGTCTAAAAACATCTCACCGCAAACAACAAACAGACAAAACAACAATAAAAAAGATCAAGGCGACAAGCGAAGACACGACTGCATGGATAACAATCTAAACTGTAACAGAAACCAGCATAATGAAAAAACTGTAACAACAATGAGAGATATATAAAATATCAAGGCAAATACAATACAATAAAATAGCCCTAATACTGGAAAGAAAAACCATAGAGGATCTAAGTGTGGTGATGTATTTGAGGATGTGTGTGTGTGTGTGTGTGTGTGTGTGTGTGTGTGTGTGTGTGTGTGTGCATGAGGAAGAAAAATAAGAATTAGAAAGAGAGATCTATGTCCATGTGAGTGAAGAAGATACTGTATACAGTATTTCGCAGCAGGACAATACCAAATTCAGTCACTCAGCAAGAGCCTGCTTATCACACACTGAATGACTGATAAGGGATTTCCTCTGAAATTCAGATTCAGGTTCACCAGAACTTCGATTCACTGTTGTTTTGCTTCTGATTGTTTTCCACTACTGGTGCCAATGGCTATGTTTCACTGCTCGCTGCATCCACAAGTATTCACCTCAACCATCACTGAACAGCCAGTTTCAGGGAAATTCATGCATGCGCACACAGTGTCACACACACACACACACACCAGACTGATAAGATATGATGATTATTCTATTTCTGTACCATCTTATATGTACCATGTATTATATCAATGTCAAAATACAATTTAGACATTGTTCTACATCGCCATCTTGTGCACTTAAAGCTACCGTGTGGAGGTTTTGACCTTTGGTGCCACTAATGTTTTTATGAGGTCAACGTTTTGTTTGTATCTTGTGCTCTGCTTGCATGTACAGTATGTGCATGAGAATGTGGGTGATGCAGTATACACACTCCTGCCAACTGCGAATGCTTTTTGCACACAAGACATTAAACAAAGATGAACTGGTGAGACAAGCGGAGGAGAGCTATGTTAAGGAAGGTAAATCAGAGGTCAAAGAAACATAAGCCTGAATTGGTAGTTTGTGGCAGTAACATGCCAAAAAACGTAGCAATGCACCAGCAAAAGTTGCCAAAGAAGAAGACTGGTAACCAACGTAAACATGGATATACACAGTGCAGGTTTCAAAACATGAAAAAAAAAACAGATTTGCAAATTCCCATCTGACGCCAAAAGACCATCTTTCAATAGAGCCACCACCTGATGACCACCTGTTATCACGTGACTGAAGTTCCATACTTCACATAGGTCATGTGATGACAGCTGAGCTATCTCCATGACAGCTGAACAAACTCCATCCATGAGGAAGACTGAGATGCAGAGGGAAAAAACAGCTATAAGTGAACCTTGAGTCATTTTTTTGTCAAAGCTTTAAAAATGTTTTATAAGGAAGAAATGCATTCAACATGTTTAGGCCTGAAGGATGCACACAGTTCCTTCTACTGCTAAAACACTGCCTATAAACATACCTGTGTTTGTTTACAAGAAAACTCCACAAGGTGTCTTTAAATCTAACCCAATGTAACCTTCACAGTACCTCAGAGATTTAGATGCCTGGCATGTTTACACACAGAGCAGACCACAGACAGAAGGCATCTCAGAGGTTTAAAAAAAAAAAAAACACCCTAACCATTTCAGAATACCCAGTAGTTCTGACCAAACCAGCAGAGTACTTTGTTCAGAGCTGACAGAGTTCCTGTCAGCCCAGTGGCAGACTATCCCACAGTCTATCAGTCACTCAGCTTTCCAGCGACTCTTCGCCCCCACTCTCTTCCTGATAGCTCTCTATCAACTCTCTGATGCTATCTATTGCTCCTGCTAGCTATCATTCCATCAGCCCTGCAGCGTATCTTCCCCCCCCCCNCACACACACACACCACCACCACGTCTCTCCCTCCTGTTGTATGTGGATCGATGAGTTACTGCTGCGCTGAATGTCACGCTGTCTGACAGAGGACACACCGGCTACTGGAGGAGGGACGCCAGGGGACAAGCGCTGACTTCATGTCCCCACAACATCAGCGTGATGGTCGAGGCAGCGAGTGTAGGTGTCTCTGTATGTGTGTGTCTGATGAGAGGAGACCATTGATTCTCACCAAGTCACTTTCACTCCGCAACAGTGGAAAAGGCAGGTAAAGGTCACAGGAGAGTCAGCTCAAGCTCAATGCATACAGCACAGATATTGTGTTTATGTACGGCAACAAAGGCCATTCATGGCTTGAATACAATGAAACAGACACTCTGCAAATCATCTCACAAGCAGACATAAGATCTTATGGCACTAGCACAAGCTGTCATGTCATGTACAGTGTGCTAGTGCTCGAAGGAGCACCAAGGGGAGTATTTACGCACAGTTACTCACTAACATCACCCTGGTTTCTCATTTTGTGTCTTTCTTACGCTCTTTGTCCCCTCTATTCCTACCACCACAAAATAATGACCACCCTCTTCCAGCCTCTTAACTGGCTCAGACAAACATACAGACTCCTTGATTACCTGAGAGCCAGAGTGCCTCTGATGGAAGAGAAATGTCATTCCGACATTCTCTGTGTGTGATCCAAGCCGAAACTCTCTTAACTGTTCCCAAAATAGACCCACTTTCACCATCCCCAACCGTGTTTATGGAGCAGACTGGAAAAGGTTTAAAAATCAACGTCAAAGTTGGTATTTTAGAAACTGTGGATACATGGAATGTTTGATAAATAAACAAATAAATAAGTGATAATTTAGACCAGTGTAAACAGAATAGATGCACACATACAGCACTTAATATAGAATCTACTTGTAAAAGAAACTCACTCAGTAATTTAAAATTTCCTTACAAAATATGAATAACATGGACTAACTAATCCAGATATATTAACAATGGATGAAATTACTTATTCGTAATGGAAAAGTGGTCGCGCTCCATGATGATCCCATTTATCTCCGCCGGTGACACTCCCGTGTCTCTTTTCCCCTTTGCCTCCTTCTTTTTTCTTTCCTCCTCTACTTCACCATCAAACCCCCACAACCCCACTCTCACACACACACACACACCACTGCTCCACTTGAAGTCACCAAAGGTCAGTCTCTTTAATCTCAACTGACACAATCGTTATTGGATTCTCTTCCGCACTTCTAATGAATATGGATACACATACACACGTAAGCGAGCTTGTGTACACATGCGTATACACACACACACACACACACACACATGCTTGCACGAACACACACTCACATTGGCTCATCCTCCATTTCTATCTTTGACACCTCCTACAGCACATGTAGATGCATCTTGTTGCTATTACCCTTGTAACTTGTAGTCCATCAAAGCAGGAAAATGCGTCCTCACTGATACTTCTGCAGCCGAAATGTTTTATCAAGAGAAATAGCATTCTCATTCAGATGTAAGGTCGTGATAGCTTTAATTTCACACATGTGTGGGCACAATGGATGTGAGCACGGTGGTGTGCATCACTGGGAATATGAAATGTATTTTGTTTCTTTCCTTTTGAGCAGGGCAGAGCCTCGAGAGCTACAGATCACTCATAGTCTCCAATGAGTCACCATGGTCATAAAGTTAGCCTCATGGGAAATTCAGTAAGGTAAGCCCCATTCTTCTCCTTACTTGCAGCTGTTTTGTGATTAAACAACATGACAAGTACAGGCAATGCTGTGAGGAACAGCCACAGTTTGTTCAAAAGCTCAAAATGACTTTTGTTTGCATGTTCCTGAAAAGTGACCTCTTTTGGTTTTGCAAACATAAAATCCTCTTTAAGCAGCAGAAGTAAGTATCATGTATATTTGTTATACCACCACAACAAACCTAAGGGTGTCTGTGTGGATGATTGTGTGTACAAACCAGAGACAGTGGTTTGCATCCCATCTCCGACCAATAGTTAGCACTGGTTGCTTTTAACCCTGAAAGGTGATCTTTCTGCACAACACAAGGTTGTTCTGGGAGATGCAACTCTAAATTCCGTGCTGGCAGTCTTCAACTGTCTCCAAGCTATAATGGCGTGATGAGGCAGCAGCCAATTACAACAGTGAGACACTCTATAATTTAATATGCTCCAGGAAGTAGCCAGCTATCTATATTTAACTTCTGTCCAAATAATGGATGTAATATGAGATTTGGATAAGGTGTTCCAAGATGGTACCCCATTCATACCAATGGATATTGCTGTCTTGGCCCATAATGCATTTACATTAGCATCTTTCTCTGGCTGAGCCTGGCTGACTGCCAGCAGACATGAATGCCACAAAGACAATATGTTCATACAGCTCTTGGTGGCTTCAAAAACTGTAACTTAATAGTTGAAATAAATAAAGAGTCATTTTTGAATGCATGTGATGCTCAGGAAATTTTCTTCAAAGTTTTACAGCTGTATCTTTTGTGATGGACTAACTATCCAGGGCCCCAACATGGGAGTACCCTCAAGAAGTTTTGAATTAAGTTTGTTTCTATCTGCATTTAACATTATTAGAGTTATAAGTCAATTCTTAGTTTTGTGTCTGAAATACAGCTCTACCCCTCTGAAAGGTGCACATGGTTTAGTCCAAATGAGCTTGACAAAAATAGTTTGTCTACAAACATGGTAGCATAATTGCACTGATGCTGATGCCAGTCACTCCAAGAGAACTTGGCGATGGCCCGGATGGAAAACAGCTGTTAAAAAAATCTTTCAAAAGCAAGGTGAGCAAACACAAGTCTCTACTGCTGTTTTAAAATAATAGTGGTATATGGATTTCCTGGCTAACAGTTTCAATGTTCTGTCTCCACCAAACAAACGTCAAATCACATAAAAGTGCTAAAATATACTGAGATTTCAGATGCAGAATACACCACATACAGTATAATTTCTTTAGTAATATTTGCTTAAATGTGGTACAAACAGTTAGTTAGTGATTATCCTAATAATCACTACAGATCCAGATGTTTAGTTGTTGATTGCGTTATTTGTAAATGCGTGAGAACGGAGTTATTAAAAGGCCCTGCACTCCCTCACAGGTGTTTTTAATCTGGCTAATGAGACCTCAGCTCAGGTTGAAGGTGGGCGGAGCTATGCTGGGAGTTATGTGAGGTTTACCAGACTCCATGGACCAATAATAATGATAAGTGTTATTTGTCACACCATACCTGGTGCAACAAAGCTAACAGGACAGAGAAGATGTCAATCGCACACAGTCTTTACATGCCCTACATGCCCTCATATTCCTGAGAGGAGCTCGAATCAGCCAAAATAAGTGTATGTATCACCTGTATGGGTGTACCATGGGTGTGCAGGGCCTTCAGATGGAAATTAGATTTTCATGCTACCGCCCTGCAGAGCGCCATGATATCCTCTCGCTGTTGCTAGCTAGACTTTTTCAGTTTTGTCAATCATTGAACTATTGAAGCTAATTGAACTATTAGCTTCAGTTGGATTAAGTAGCTACTGTTAAATAAATTCCCCATGAACTGTATTCTTATTAGTGCTGCTATGCTTCAATGCTGCATTTCACAATGTGTCACTGCCTGAAGCTAGATCTTGATGACCATCAAAGAGTGATAGCTCCCCTCTCAGGAGCACATTGTTAAAGAAAGCTGTCGAAATAAAATTTTAATTCACTCTCGAAGGGCGCCATTGATCGTTTCTATGCAGCAGCAGGTACACCAGTAAAATTATAGGATAGCACCACTTTATATTTCTGTCTGACTCTGTGGCTCTATCTTTCCACAGTGAGTCATAATGGTGTTTCCTAATGAGGTTTGGCTGTTTGGAAACCTCCCATTTACACTGCAAATTATAGTGAGCTAAAATTAAACCTCTGCCTCGTCAGCCCCCATTTTCAAGACATTCAGGCTGATAAATAATTGAGTTTGCTGCTTATGCCATGACATCAGTTATTTAGGATATAAAATGTAGGCATTATTAGCGTACTAACCCACATGTGCACACTTTACCTTAACATGTGTTGCAATGTAAACATGTTTGACAAGATAAACATGTTTGCATGCATGTAAGTGGGAAAGACCGGGAGAAAGGGGAAACCTTTCATAACATATTTGTATGCTCAAAAGGGGCTGACCCCAGCAATGTGTATGGTTATACATTAGATGAATATTTCAGAAGAATGACTCCTATTTTCCACTTGGGCAGCTGTGTAGAGACAGAGGCAAAGAATGAAAGAGTGTAATTTGTTACTTTGCTCCGTACCTCCTCACACAGTGCATCTGGAGGGAAAACACCTTTTAGCTGTTTGACTGTGTACTTGACCTGTCAGCACACTGGGAGTGAATCTCAGCAGAACTGAGGATGATCTGGACAGCAGAGAGGCGAGCCAGGTAACTGTTACAGTCTAACAAAACAGAGAAGCCTAACGGTGCCACTGTCTCAAAAGAAGTCTCATAACTCGTACTTGCATTTTAAGGGATTTATCAACTTTCTTGAGAAAAAAAATAAAAAAAATGTTTGGCTTTGCAGATGGTACCGCTTTATTTGGGTCTAGTTGTGATGCAATAAGTAAAAGTGCAAACGCAGTGTGATATTTTACATTGAAATAATTTGAAATGAGTTTGCTAAGTGTGAATTCAAGATGAAATAACTTGCAAAGCTTATCTTTCCCGCAGTGTGTCAACCACGTCATGAGAAATGAAATGTAGATATTTCATTCTGTATTCTCTCAGCCTAATTTTAGTTTTGCTGATTAAATCATTCTTGCTGCTCTCTGTAAAACTCCTCACACATTAGACTAACTTGCTCTCTAACCTCTGATTACATCAGATTTTATACTTCTGCTGGGTCACACTGTTTTTATTAGCCAGGAGGGAAAGGGGTCAAGGGGCAATAGAAAATGTGTTGAAGGAACTAATTGCAGTGTGTGTGTGTGTGTGTGTGTGTATGTGTGTGTGTTGGGAGCCTGCACAGTCATTAGGTTAGTAGGGAAAATAATTGAGGTGATGAGAGAGGTGAAGGCAGGCTTGGTTTTATTCTGAGTTTTGTCACTGAGCAGATCATTTGTTTAAACCAAAAGTTGTTTCATCACAATAAACTGCTGCTTAACACACCTTGACCCAGCTCCACTTAAGATAAATGGTAATCAGTGACGTGACCACCGACCTGGAGAGATTAAAGGGTAGTGACCTCATCAAGCTTATGATTTAATCTTCTGGAAATGTGGGTGGATTTGACATAATGTTTTTGAAATGTGTAGAAACTTAGCTTTTTGAAATATTCATATCTGATTGTAAATTGAAATGCAAGTTTGTTTAATTCAGTCTATTATAAACCAAATTTGGTAGCTAATAAAAAAAAAAGCATTTTAATGCATGTTTAGCTGTCACATAATTAAGTCTAATCACCCCCCTTTTTCACCGAAAAATACAGTCTTGGCTTTCACCTGGATTTTATGTGTGTACACACTCCAAGGTTGTGCATGTTTCCTTTTGCAGCTTTTGACCTCTTGAGTCTTGCATGACTCAGATTATATGTTTGATTTTTAAATTGTTAATTTTTATTCATCAGAATTTTTTTAAATTCAAAACAGTAAATTTCAATACATTTGAATTTTTTTAAAATCCAGACTAAAAAGAATGAACTCTACACATATATTAATGCAGGCCAAGCAAGTGAAATTATTCATTAGATCAAATGTCTTCTGTGACACCCATTACAATACTATAATGATGCTAACAACAAAAACACACCTACCTAATAGTAATAATAATAATAATAACAAAGACAATAATGTAACCATTAAGTGGTAGATATCATCCAAACTGTACATTCAAATACCATCTCATATGAAGAGTTAATGTCCCAGTCTATTAATGCTGCCATAAGATAAGATTCAACATGTAATAGCAATGGCTGTGGTACATGAATAGACTACACAAGTAGAGAAAATTATAACCTTAGGAAATTGCTGTATTAAAATGCCTGAACAACATCTGCCGATTCTATTAACAGTCTCCAAACTATTTCACCTCTGATGCTTCAGATGTCTCTCTTTGCATAACGTTTTCCATCGAGGTTTGGTTCAGATTTCTGACTGAAAGGGTGAAATTGGGGCCCTGCGACTCTGACCTACTCTGTTTCTGCAGCTAAGACATCAACTGCCGCACAAATGACTGTTTCCTAACACATCTAAGAATAGCCTGCAGTCATCATTTATCCTGCAGGCTGCAGCTCACATCTACACCCTGGTGTATTTAACCATGTCTAATGCACAAAGTTGTAAATTCTCCACAAGCCACTCTGCTCTGGTGCCAGGAGTAGTCTTTACAATGACCAGATGGTTTAGATTAGGGAGAGAAACACAATAAAACACTTTTGGCCACATCTGGCTGATAGCCTTCTGTAAGGTGAGTGTGTGTGTGTGTGTTTGTGTGTGTGCATGTTTGAATATACTAAAACACTAATGTACATGTGTATACACTGGTGTGGTTGTGTTCAGATAGAGAGACAAAGAGGAATGAGAGCACAGATAGAGATTTAGATAGAGAAGAACAAGTAGGAGGGATTTAGTCTCTGATTGACACACACACACGCACACACACACACACACACGCACACACACACTATGCATTAAAAAAATGTTTACACTTATGTTCCATTCACAAAAAAACAGTAGTTCAATACGCTTGAATTTAAATTATTATGGGACTATTTTTTACCCCGAATTCCATAGAGTGACATTCACTTTTATTAATGTTATTATGGCACGCCTCATTGGACCTCATTACTGACATGAGTATAGACGTTGCTATATGAGCTGCAATAAAATCACTAAACACATGTTTATGTCCATTAAATCAAATCAAAAATAACAGTTTTATTGTTCAAATATAAATATGTTAATAGTGAATGTTTATTTTGTTTGCCGCATCGCAGTACCTGTACAGTAAGTGATTGTATTGTCCTTAATGTTCTTTCCACATGTCTATGTCTATGTATTTTGGTATTTGCAGAATTTCTGGATTTGGAGTGGATATCTTTTTATCTTGGTGCCTTCACTCTGGTGTTGTATGTATTTTAATTTTCACAGCATTTTGACCACTTTGGTTTAATGTGTGTTTTTGCTCCTGGATATGTTTTGCCCTTGAGGGACCACAGTAACAGGCCCATAAAACATTAGAGACAGGAAAGATGGTATAGAATAGTCTGTCAATCACAGACAAGAATCTGCTCCAACTACGGGCGATGGCAGGAAACAGACTCAGACAATCTTGTAACTATAAAGTGAAACAGTCCTGAGAACAGATAAACAACAATATAATAATTAAGTTGCTGTGAATCTTGGCTAATGAGGCAAGAAGGAACATGCTATGGTGACTTTTATACCAACTGGGGAATGTAGCCCTTGTGGTCACTGCATGTTTGACTCATGAGTGGCTGTGTCCAAAAAAAAACAAACAAGTGAAACATGTATGAGTTATTTTCAAAATAATTCATAAAACCTGGGCAAAAGCAAACATGTATGAAACAGCTCGAACGATGCAAATGATTTGAAATTTGTATAAATTGCTATCTTTTTTTGCCAAAAGGGCTGACCCCTGGAATTTATTAGAATTAGAATAAGTAGCCCAAAGAGGCTTTTCTTTCCTCTTTATCATCACACATGTTCTGCCATTCGTACTGCCCACTCTTTCTTCTGGTTTTTAGTCATGGGAATTTACAAGTCATAGTTAAAAGAATATGTACTGCCAAATACAGCGAGGTATCTTCTTCACAAGCAAAAGAAAAAAAAATTTTAAATTGGTATGACAAGCCCTTTAGGCTGTCATGTTACTTGATCCCAATTAGCCAGGCAATCCTCAAACTGTTTGTCCTTTCGTACATCACAGGCTACCCACCACATGATCTGTCTGTTCTAATCACAGCTTTAACAATGAATTCTTTTCCCTTCTTCCTCCCACAGACACTACATCAAAGACAATGTGGTGGCAGAAACAATACAGAAACCAGCCATTCCACCATATTTGTTATGTCTTTAACAGGGGTGTGAAGGGAGCTCGGTGGTGGAGACACTCATTAGAGAGCTGAGGATGTTGAGCCAGCAGCTGCTGGGGTGGCACCTCTCTGGCCCTTCTTTCCTCTTTAGCCTCTCCTCAACACACACACACAGTAAAGGAAGTTGCCTGTCTCACCTAGAGCTGCCAGCTTGATGTCCCAAACGCAGAATCACTCCCCTTTATTTGGAAGAGAGCTACTAGCAGTGCTTTACGATGCAAATTCCACTGTGTCCTTTTATGTGGAACCTTGCTAACATGCCTGTCATGTCACACTTTCCAGCAGGGCTGCTTTAAATGCTGCACTCTCAAAGCCATGGTCAGGATCAACAGTTCTGCCGCTCTTAACCCGGAGTTAATATTCCATGAGTGGAGAAACTCTAAATCAAGCTGGGTGCTCCCAAAGCAACCCATCCTCACTCAGGTGGGTTCATGATAGAGAATTATTTAAATGTGAATAGAAAGGACTGTCAGTGAGCGCGTAAGAGAGGGAGGAGGAACTGAGATAGTACCTCTGCTCTTTCTTGTGGTTTTATTGCCGAGCTATGGTCAGATATTGCATCATGTGCATCATTCTCTGGAGATAATTTTATAGAAGGTTTAGCAAGTGTCAAAGGAAGAACATTTAGCTTTTGGCCTGTTTGGGCACACGTATTTCTCATGCGTTGTACAATCCGGCTTATACCCAGAAACTTAAAGTAGACTGGTTTATCACCAATCAGCTTGCTTTTTCATTATTTATGACGAGAGAAACAGCTTGTGTTGGTAGATGGTGGCAATTTCTTTACTGCACTGTTCGCTTGGAATGAAACACAGCGTGACGATAAGGCCTGCAAGAACACACTGATGTCCTCTGATGTCCTCTACGTTCTCCCAGCTCTCCCAGAACACAAGTATATCTCCTTATCGCACACAATTAGTGCACAGTCCCAGTGTAAGCACAGGAATATAAGCTCAACGCACAAACAGACAGATACACGCACACCAAACACGGTTCCAACATCAAATCAATAAGCCCATCCGATGATGATTAACAGCACAAAGAAAGCACATTTTTGTTACTTTCTAGTCCACACAGACCTCACAGATTTTAATGAAAAGTAATTTCTGCATGCCAAATGCTGTTAGGATCACAGATGTATGAGCATCATATTGAGGATGTCATCACGTCAGGAGAAATGTGAGCTGTCCAGCATATTGAATTGAGAATTTGTTTCAGCTTTCAAGTCTCAGCTGTTCTTGCGGTTTAGAGATGCATTTTAATACGATTCGATGCAATTTGCATTTTATATGTCTTTCCATGCTGACAGGGAGGAGATCATAATCTTTTTTTTTCCTCATTTGAACCTCTGTTACCATATGCTTTAACATCACTATATTATTTTTTTTATGTCAAAGCCAATACACAAGCAGGCACAGAATATGGAAAATGCTTTGCTTGTATGGCATGAGTGATGAAAGCAAACATAAAATCCCTGAGTGAAGTTGTTTTATGATGGTTTGTGGGTGCTGCTTGCCAATGTTTTATGTTGACTAGTGAAGCGGGTATAACTCGGTGTGATGTTAGATGAGTTAGAAATGTATTCTTGTATCATCTAGTAGGGTTTGGAGCCATATTTTGGCGTCAGTCACCTTCTTAGGGAATCCAGATATACCCCCAGACTTTTATTGTAACCATAATCACACCAAAACCTTACCATCTCCAACATACTGTATATATATAACATTTTCAGCTCTAAACATAAATTGAACTATTTTAAATATTATGCATAAACCTAAAGTTTTTATTTGGGGTGTCAGTCACAATTCTTCTGATTCATAATTTTGCAGCCTCACACAATATATGGATGGTAAAGGAAACACAGTCTTTCGTGCCACTATGGTAAGTTCAGGGTATTCTGCACTCACTTTATCCAGAAGAGTGCGACATAATGGGATGTGAAATAAATGTTTAATCTTCCATCATTTCTTAGCTTCAGTGCCACTGTGAGAGACGATGAATTGGAGACAAACTGATCAGATATTCATTATTTTCATGTCCTTGAGTCCTTTGCAGATGGGAAATACAGCACACCAGCTCTGCTTACAGTGCGTGCAGGTGATTCCTCGTGAGAGCTGACAGGTGTTTGGGTTCTACATCTGTAATGCACTTGGCCGGTGGGAAGTGGGGACCTACACCTTTTCTCAGACAGAAACACTTTTAGTGGCTGCCGTTGCTCAAACAACCAAGTAGCTTACTGGTCATTTTGATGACAAAATATTAAAGCTTCGTTAAAAAATGTTTTTACACACACACACACACTCAACACTACGTTGCTTGGCAGTGCAGTGCTTGTTGTCCCATCTGGAGATAGAGTTACAACAGTTAGCAGTTTGTTGTAGGCTAGGCTACTCACCTGTCAGTCTTATAGGAGAAGTCCTCCTCAATACAATACCTGTGACAGGTATTATTCTCAAAAACAGCAGAAAGGCATCACACAAGGTAGAAGTTCCCAAATAAATGTAGAATTCACTGCCGGAAGATCCACCATGATTGCATGCATTTAGTATTTTAGCTAAACCCAGCATGCACCTGTTGGTCACGCAACACGATTTTCTTTATTATTATTTGTTCGGCTACTGTAAGAGTAAAAGTAATGTGTTACTTCCACCCCTGCGCTAAGCAACCTTTAGCTCATTGTTTTGGTTCTGTGGGCTCCTCACAGACTGAATAGTTGAGTCTCACGGCTCTTATAAACCCCACTTTTGAACTTGTGGCTGGAGCAGTTGCCTAAGTCAAAAATCCAGTATGACCCAGAACCTTTGCTTTAGGGGTTGGTGGACCAGGCCAGTGCTAAAACGCTAATGGACATGGATTTAGATTGTTGCTCTTGTTGCCATGTTGTGGTTAAGGACAGAATTTCACCCACATTCTTACCAACCTTAAAGAGTAACTTCACACCAGTTTGAATAAATTTGAATCAAATTTTTTTTTGAGGAATCAAATGTATTTATTTATTTATTATACTTCTTTTTTTTTTTTTATTAAGTAGACTTTAGGCTACAACCAAAACTTCTTAACAGTTCTACAGTAAACGTACTGCAAAAACATGAATGATAAACTACACTGCAATACAGCCAAACCCTCACTGCGAGAACCTGTGCTAAAGATGCTCCCTCACTTTCTTTGTTAAGGTTCTCCCTTAAAGTATAATTTAAATCTATGATTACTCTTCGGTCGAACTCAATTATTCTGCTCAGAAAGAGATATAAATCCTCTGCAAAAGTTTTTCAATAAAAGTTTTACAATGAAAGATGAGTCCAATAAAAAGCAATAACACTAGCACATCCTCATTAAAAAGTGCTTTGTCATATTTCAACTCCAAAGGCATCGTAGCACCAGAAGACTTTTATTAACCCATTAGCATGCTAATTACTCCAGACGAATAACAACACATGGGGAGATGGGTGCTCAACCCCACCAGGTCATTTTAGTTGCAAGGAACGTGTTTCGAATGGTTGAGACGTATTTTCATGGCCCATTTCTTATTTAGACAAGTTGTGGGAAATATGTCCGACCCGCTGCTGAAAAATGATATTGTCAGTGTAATGAGGGAGACGCATTAAGCAATCCTGGCTTCACTGTTTGCAAACATTCATGATCAATATCCACGACTATGAAAGGTGATCCTCCAAGCTTTTCTCAGATCTCAATTGATTTTTATTTTGTCTTTTGTCTGCAGTTTATGAGTATAGTTGAGTGCCACACACTGCAAAAAGCCCTTAAATGTTTCTTTGTGTTTAGCTCGGTCTCTTGGCAGTTTTTTTGATTTGATCCGAAATAACCTCAAATAGCTGAAGGCTGTTTCTTCCCCTGTTGCATATTAGAATGTTTTTAAATATACTGCTTCTTGAGAGGTGCTTATGAGAAGGCAACGGTGGCTGAGGAAAGAGCAATAAGGATGGAGCAATGCTAGGTGTAGGGAAGAAGCTGGTGCTGCTAACGCCATCATCCAGGTGATGGGTTATCCTATAAAACGAGATGAAAGTCATGACTTTTGGTCATGTACAGGAACACACCAGAGACCCATATGGAATTGCATGTGTGTATGTTCTGTGTGAGTTCGTATAGACTGGAGGCAGAAAGACAAAGAGGAGGAGTTTAATGGAGTGTCCCAGGGCGAGGCTCCGTTGTTCCCCCTCATCAAGCACGCTGGCAGTGCTTTAGCCTCATAATGGCTACCGTGTGCCCTGAGCCACTACACGCGCCACAGTTTCCTCTCACTCATTGCTCATGCTTATAGGCCAGGTGCAACCACATTCCATATTGGGGGGGTTGAGAGGACGCACTACATTAAGAGACAAGAGGCAAGTGGGTGCCGTGATAGAGAAGAAAAGAGATGCAGGGACCAAAAGGCACAGAAAGAGGAGGAGGGAGAGTCGGAGTAAGGGTGACTGGTGAGGGCGGGAGGGGTTTATGAGGTGATTATGGAAGGAATCACATAACAGCACAGTCTAATCACAGAAACAAACGGCTGCCAGTCTCTGAGAGGGCAATGCTTGCTCTTATTAACATACCTATCTGGAATCAGTTCCCACGCACCGTCAAACACACGTGCAGGAGCTCACGCTCTTTCATGTGTACACACATATGTGCACTCAAGAACGTCTCTGACAGCAGCCATTTACAGGAGAGGAGTGATATTTGGCCAAGTGGAGAATAGTCTGGGGCAGCTGAATCCCTCTCTCATATATCACTGGCAGAAACCATTGCAGACAATCATAACAGTGTCATTCACTGCAAACGAGGAGGACATAAAAACAAAGCTGAATGGGCTGCCAACCTGCTCTCTCACACACAGTCTGACTTGCCTCTATGTTTCTGTTTGTGGTCACTGTTTTATTCTCGCCATCTTTGGTTGATTTAAAACAATTTTTTATGAGTTGATCTCCATGTGACTGAATAGGAAAACACCCAAAGATTAGATTTTTTAAAGCACTGAATGCTGTTATTATCTGTATTGATGACATAAGAGAAGTCTCAGGTATAAGAATTTTCAGTCAACCCTAAAATGGCACTTTCAGTTATTTACAGCTGAGCTTTTTTCTTGGTCTCTACTGCCCTCTAATGATCGTAAAGATACACATTCTGATTACAATGATTGTAGCAGGAAAGGTTGACCCAGAATACACTATTATTAATATAATTAAAACAGTCACATAAAGACAATGTCATAATGAGTCATTTAGAAATTGTGAGTACTTCCCTCAATCCTCTTTTTCTACCCAAAACATCCCACAGCGTTTTCACAAATTAGACAAAATGCGGTGCTGGCATAATACAAAGATCTGTAGAGCAGGGAAGAACTGTTTCTTAACAAGTAAATGTGACATATCTGAGTCAGCTGAATGGCAGGATCTGTGCTCGCTGAGTGCCCTCATTTCATATCACCCACTGTCAGAGGAAGTTATCTGACTAAGCCTGGTGTTTTCAACTTATCAGTCCCACCAGTCACTAAGTGACATTTAACACTGTTAGCCTTTAGCCTATTTTCCTTCGATCGATTTCCTGATCGGCTGTGATCAAATATCAATTGTTTTATTCTAGGGGAATTAAGTTTTGTTTGCCACAGTGTGTCATTTTACAAAGTACAATCCTACAAATTACACTTTGAAAATCATCCCATCAACATTTACGCATATCTCTTTAAACATATTTGTTTCTATTGCTTTGACACATACCAGTAAAAAGATACAGATTAAATTACACACAGTTTTGATATTATCTTCTTTTTTTTTCTTTTTGCTCTTGTCAGCCAGTTTTGGTCGTGTGTATGTACATGTCAGTTAAAATGAAGACATGAATAGCCCACTGGCAAGCAAGACATTTGTAGCTAACTCAAACCCAAACTGTTAATCGGCTACAATTAACAGTTTGATAATTACAGAATGAAATAGAAAATGAACATCTCTATCTCTGTACCTGGGACTGAATCTCATCTCGCCACAGCTTTGTTTGAACAGGAGCGGAGTAGTCTTCGCCATTTCTCCACCTCATAGACCTTTATTTGGTCCTCTCTCTTCACAGGCTTCATTGTCTCCTCGGCTCAGATAAGAAGTCTATTATGAGCTTCCTTTAAAATTTACAAGTGCTTGCGGTATGACCATCATCAAACTCAAGGTCTTTTAAAGTGCTATGGCTTAACACACTCTCTTTGTCTTTCTTACACACACACACACACACACACACACACACACACACACCTATCAGCCTAAGAGTGATCTTTTAGTTGCTTCTCTCTTTAGAAGCATCTTATCAGTCTGGATGGTTAAGATTAATGATCAGCCAGAGTACAAAGACACACACAGACAGAACCATTTGCAACAGTCCGCTTTTAAATCAGGCACTATTCAAAAACACCATTTATTATTGCACTCCTTTTCTCTCATATCTAATCTCCACTAGAACGCCTTTTCAAACCTGAATACAATTCCTAACTCTAAAGTAGTTTCTGTTAAATACTGTTGTCCACACAATGTGGACTATTGTATAACTATGAAGCAGGTATTAAAAGGACTAAATCTGTTCCGTATTCCCTCCTACTGGGGCTGAAGGTTTGGCATTAGGTGCTAATTATCACTCAGCCAACTCTGACAAAAACAGTAACTCTGAAACGTCTTCTACTTTACAGAAAAAGCATAGTACATGTAGACTAGGTGTATTTGCTACATTTCTTGACCCTGCATTCTAAGCCAATGAGCAAACACTTTTCTTTGTGGGGTTGCTTTCCTAATCTTACTATCTGTTGTCTTTGTTTTTTTATTAACCACGTTGGACTGTGTCATGATATAATCCTGATAATCCCACTGTGGGTTATTGAGCCAACAGAGCCGTATGTAAACTGGGGGAGGGAGGGCCAGAGCTGCCCAGCAGCAGCAGTGGCACCGTGTGGTATAATAATTTCCTCTTCCTCTATGGGCTTCTACATTCCTGGGGTTCGCCCGTCTGCCTTTGCCAGACACACGAGTAAATGCATACTGCATATGTTCATGCAAGGAAATGCACACAACCAGATGCACACAGACTCACACACACAGTAAACTCACTTATAAACAAACACAGACAGCCGTGCACTTTATGCACACATTTGGCACATGTCAGCAAGAATAAATTTCACAAGCATAGACATACACACAAATGCACACAGACATATTTACTACTACTACTCTTCTACTCCTGGTATGACCTATTGCCAGGACCCACAAACCAAGATAAGGAAATAACTCACATCCTTTGTGTAGTTAATTCATACACCAAAACAACACAGAGTAGGCCCCCGACCAGCTACGTCCGCATCTTATTTACTTGCTCATATCAGTGCTAAAACAGTCCCTTAGGTGAGTTGTCACCAGTCAACAGTGCCCTCTTCTGGCTAATATGTCATATTACACTGTCACCAAACCATTTTCAGTACAAGTTGCAGCAACAAGCTAATTCTTTTTTTCCATAAGTGTCACATCCCGTATACCGTATTGTCAACAGTAGGTACAGTACTAGTATACAGTAATAGTGCTGTAGCACTATTATAGTTTTGCTGAAATCAATAATTTCTCTCAGAAATAACAATACGTGTTGCCAAAAAAAAAAAACTGTTCTAAAGATTATTTTATGGCATGTTGCCTTTATTAGATAGTTGTAAGGGGAAAGTGACAGGAAATATCGAGAGAAAGAGGGGGTAATGACACTGGACTAAGATCCCTAATCAGATACAAATTGGGATATTGCAGCTGATATGTACTTTAGATCTCTTGATATAAGAAGGTGGCCCATGTGAGACATTTTTATTGACTCCCAGAAAAAAGATATGATATGATATGAAGCAGGTATTAAAAGGACTAAATCTGTGCCATATTCCCTCATACTGGGGCTGAAGGTTTGGCATTAGGTGCTAATTATCACTCAGTCAACTCTGACAAAAACAGTAACTCTGAAACGTCTTCTACTTTATAGAAAAACAACATAGTACATGTAATGATTGATAGCACTGTAGCATGCATTCCAATTATGCTGTTTTGCTGAAATCAAATAAACTTCTCTAAGAAATAGCCATATTTGTTATTAAAAAATAGTTCTAAAGATTATGTTATGGCATGTTTCCTTCATTAGATAGTAAATAGAAATATCGAAAGAAAGAGAGGGTAATGGCTCTGGACAAAGGTCCTTATAGTCAGATTCATACTGGCAATGTGCAACAATGTGCCCCATGTGAGACATTTTTATTGACTCTCAGAAAAAAAGAAGGTAGGCTTTATTACAGTTTATATGGTATATGGTAAAAAAGGAAGTTAGAAGTGAGGATAATCCCTTTTTATGTCTGACTGAACCTTACTTCTGATGCTGAAACAAAAGTGATGATCCCTCTGTTGTCCTCTACTGGTTGACTGAAGAAGAGATCCCTCGCCTTCAAAGTACTGTAACTAAGTCGAATCAAGGCCAATCTTCTGTGCACAAGTATAGTCACAGTCAGTTAGCGTTTTCCTAATGTTATTCTCCTTTGGTATTTCAAAACATTGTTTTGGTTAGAGGATATGTTCATGAACTTCAGTGCACACACATGTATGAATAATCCTAGTTCAATGACAGCAGCTCCGGTGTCAGAGCATTGCTTGCTGATAGGGAGCCAACCTTTTCTACAGCGGCTTCATCCTGGCTCCATCCTTCGACCCTGCTATGCAAACTCGCTGCATGTCAATGAGTGATCTCACAGTCACTTTGCCTATTATTGTCAACAGTCTGTAGATGCAGGCCCACTCTTAAACACTGTAGCAACTCAAAATATTACCTACTCAGGGTTTTACCCAAACTACAATATTGATACAGTAATATGACTAGCTTTCTTCATCAGAGAATATGAGCTAGGATAACACAGTAAGAAACTGCTGAACCTCCATGATGCATGTATGAATAACAGATGTGTGAACCACTTTCTATGCAAATGTTTGAAATCGTAGAGAAATAAATTGGCACGCAAATTTGTGTGCACCAGTGAATGCCAAAGTAAAGTCATCTGAGGTGCATAATACAAACACAATGACCATACAGCTGTTATGCTCTCTCTGACATGCCCTCTCTTCTCTTCCCTTTCAGGAGCTCATCACTGTCTGTCACAGCGATTCAGTAACCTGTTGCAACTCAACTGGCATTATAAGCTTTGGTAGGGTCTGTTGGTGTGTGTGTCTGTGTGTGTGTGCGAGTGTTTGTGTGCCAAGCCCTTGATCTTCTCTTCACACTTCACACGCCACCTCAGAAATCTGCTCACGCCCACCATCTGGTCCTCTGTCATATACTGTACTTTGCAAAGAAGAACTCATTTTTGCGTCTGACAAATTACACACTACAGTATATCACTCATATATGCACAGGTAATACTAAAAAATAGACACACATGCTCTGTGAGCACAGGCACCTGCCATATAGCATGTGATCCAAGTATGAATGAGACAGAGAAACACAATGTGGAAATGAAAAAACAGGTAATCCTGTTACAGTACAAAAGGGGCAGAGGAAACTTCCCAGCACAAATGCACTCATGTGAGCGAACCCACCCAAACACACACACACAATTAAATTGGATTATTGAACACAGGGACAGACCTGAACCCCTGAATAGAAAACGAAATAATTCACACACACACATCAGCGGTGGCAGTGAATAATCCCTGAAACAACTGCAGGTGTGAGCGATTCATCAGTTATCCCAAGGCTGGCTGGACAGGAAAGCAGGAGAGACAGATGGACTAGTTAAACCACAGTAAGAGAGGCTGACCTTCCTCAGAGCGGGAAGAGGAGGGGAAGGCGACAAGAGTATAGAGAGAGAGCAGGAAAAGAAGGGGCGGTGTCAAAGACTGAGACGATGCTCTGGAATAGCTGTCATCAATCTTCAGTATCTCTGCAGACACAGAAATCTGTGAGAGTCGGAGCAGGATTGCGGTGTGTGCGAGACAGAGATAGAGGAGGAGCAGAATGAAAGAAAGCGAGAACAGATGAGACTTACTGTGTAATAGTGAAGCATATATGAGGTTAAAAAACATTCACACCAAAATCAAATACTGTAATGTGGAGGAAGAAATGACTGAGGCCGAAGGGATGAGGAGAAGTATGCACTCAACCACTGGAAGAAAGCGCATACTGATAAAAGAACAAATTAACCTTTTGGTTTGTGAGTGGTTGTAATTTTTCCTCCTGGAAAGAAAAAAAAAACATTAGCATCCATCCATCCAGAGGCCCTGGCTGCCTTCTAGTTAGTGCAGTTTCCTATTAACTGGTATATTACCAGTACCAGTGTTACTGAGGCTGAAGAGGATACAGACAGGATTTGGAACCTTTCTGAGATACAAATTTCCCCAAAATTTTTTTTATTCAATATTAGTTAATTATCAACCAGTTCAATCAACACCATAAACAAATCATTTTGTTAATGATGTTAACTTTCCTCAAAACAACAGTTACAAGGTGCAACACAAAATAGAAATACAAATTTCACAAAGTAGAGGATAAAAACTAAAATATAGATATTGAATCAGATATTATTACACTACAGGACAGCTCTAATAGAAGGGGGGCGCATTCATTCAACTGCAGACAGACATGATTAATCATTATTATGTACCTGCACTCACTAGAAGAACAGCAGCATTTGTTCAAATGCTTGAAATGACATAGTGTATGTATGAGGAATTGTTGGATGAAGGTAAGTTTAATAGCTTCTTAAAAATATGACCTGGGTGTTTTTTTAAGATTATTTTTTGGGCCATTTTGCCTTTACTTGACAGTCAGTGTAGAGATAAACCAGAAACATGGGGAGAAAGAGGGACCATGATATGCAGCAAAGGTACCCCAGCTGGGAGTCGAATTATGGACCGACCTGGATGTTATTAATTTGTAATGACAGATGATGCCAGAGATTGGACACAACAACAGTAAACATGATGGCCTCCTTTAGCCATTAAAAGCAGTCACAGGATTCTTTGGTTCTAGCGGAAGAAATGGGACATTTTAGCTCTGAGATACATGCTCGCCCCTGCAGTGCTTTAGAAATGAACACAACAATGTTTAAACCCAATTCTGCTCTCAGTGGGTAAGCAATGAAGGGTGTAAAAGCACTTGAGCAATGTGTGCCATATAACATGGATGAGTTCAAATTCTCACAGCAGCATTCTGCAGTGGGAGAAAGTGCTATAAGCATAGAATTATGTAAAGAAGTAGTAAAGAAGACAACACTATTATTTTTGGCATTTTTCAGTCATAACAACAAATCATCAAACTGTAGGACCTGTGAGCATGCTTTGACATTATGCTAAAGGCCTAATTTGCATTACTCAATCACTCATCATGGACTCAAAATGTACATAATAAGTTTGCTGTTTGACCTATTGCAGTGACACTACCACTTTCATATTCTTTCACACAGGTTAAAAAGGTTAAAGGTTAAAAAATGGCCAGAAATGCTTCCACCTCATCAGGAGTAGACATTGAACCTGAACACAGCTTTCAGTCTGCGTTACACGAACTATACTGTACAAAGTGGTAAAGTGTCATTACAGGCTTTAAAAAAGGTTGGACCTTACATCAAAGCTTAAGGGCAATATCTACAGTTTTTTTGATGCTGTTGTGAAATGTTTTACTTTGCTGTACTCTCACTTAAGCATGTTCTTTTTAAGGCAAAACCCTGCTTTTAATTGAATAGACTTAAAGATTGAAAAAAAGATGACAAATACATTTTTTTGATTATTCAACTGCTTATATAGTTGGAAAAACTGGCCTGTTTTATTCCGGTGTTTACAAATTGCATTGGTGTAAACAAACCTCTACCGTCACCATAAAACTTGAATAACTTACTAGTTATAGGGTTAGTCCATATAATGACATGTCAGTTTTGTTAGTGACAGCTGCTTCCAATGCTGTGTTTTAAATGTTTGTTGGTGTCTCTTTGTACATTTATATCATGGATTATGCCATTGTAAATGATTCATTATATTTTATTTATTTGTTCTGTCAATTCGTCAGGCAAGGTAGTCCTCATTAGTATCAGCTGTTATGCATGTACTACACATCTGTTCATGAATAGGGTGGATGGATGAACACTTGAGTGGCCCGTTTTAAGCCTGCTTCCAAATCTTTCCTTTGTTCTGTTTCACTTAGGGCCCTCAAGTGGACGGATGAGAACCGTGCCCAATCGGATACACGAATATTGTGCTTTGGAACGCAGCATTCCTTTCCCGCCATTAGTATATGACACATTTCATCTTCTTTCTAAGCACATAATAAGGAAACATTACAACGGCTAGTGAAACTATAGTGCATAATGTGTAAAAGAGAAAGTGTAGGCCTGCATGTATTTTGATTATGCATCATATTTACATACAGTCATGGTGTACTGGTCATCCTGGGGATTCTTGAGCTTTGATTTCTGATTGTGCTAAGAAATTGCAAGAGTTGACAATTGTTTTAATATGCAAAGGTAACCTAATGAGATCACCTGATTTCATGAAAAGACACTTGAAATAATCTGATCTTGTTATTCTAACTCACAGCTGCCATCAGTACGCCTTTTCATGGAGGCTAAGAGCTAATAGTGTAATTTAACAGCAATTTTGAAAGCTATCTGGAATATTTTCTTCCCCCATACAGTACTCTCTCCATATTACTTTTCAAAGCGACAACATAATAGATATCCTGTGTTGCTCTCCTGGGCCCCATTAGCATTATTTGCAAACATCACAAAACATAACTCTATTCAAAACTGCCACATTTTCAGGGCACCAGTGAATAATTATTTTGGTTGTTGTTTGCTTTCCCTGCTGGTTAAGGCCCATTTCTTTTGAAACAGAGATGAGGCAAAATACACATAGCAGTAACCACAAATTGCCAAAACACACAGAGCAGCATGAATGGTGTTTCTCTTGGTTGTAAAATTAGTTAGATTCCTCATAAATTCAAAGTGGTTTTAATCAAAGTCTGATTGAAATGTCAGATTTACTTTTCCTCGTTTACTGCGAAGACATGAGATACCATTGTGCTCAAGTTGTTGTTTATCTCAGTGTATATGTGCTGCTTTGACAGAAAACTAAGGCACTCACACTGTAAATATTGATACTTCATGAAAGTCACATTTAAACAGTATGCACTGATTTAATTATTTAAGATTGTGAAGAAGCTCCATTAAATTTTTTTTGTCCCAGGGAGCAGAATGTCTTGCACCTCAGGGCCAGACTGGAGCTCCCTCCAGCTAGCAGTCATCCATGAAATGAGAAAATCTATAATGCATTTAATTCTGTTCTCTGTAGATCAAGACTCTGTCTCACAATGGCACCGCAGAGACTAAAAACACTGCATCAACCTTCTTCCAACCCTACTGCGATATACATACGTATATATCTATTACTCAGTGTCCACCATCTCTGTCTCTCTCTCTCACACGTACCTACTGTGTGTACACACACTTGCATGAGCCTCCTTTCCTGCTCTAAATACACTCTTCTTTCACAGGTTAGCTATACTGTAGCAAAGGGATTTCTTTATATACGTCCTTGTTGGCACTGTTCTCTCTGCAGTGATCTCAGCACTTCAAGTTGGCCAGCAACACACTACCTCTGGTACTTAAGAGATGAATCCCCTGTTTCTTAATAATCTAAAGTGGATGCCCTCCATCATGTCAAGAATAATCAGTATGGACAGGCACACATGAATAAACTTGCAGGGAATCTGCATGAACCTGTTGATCTATTTTTGTCTAGGCTGATGAAAGTGGCGAGGAGTAGAAACTGCCTTTTTCAGTCAGAAAGAGGTGCTTCAAGATAAAGTCTCATGCCCTCACCGCAGTCTGCCCATTCAAATTATCAAAAGACAAAGGAGCTGAAAGAGGCAGATTTCTAGCAGGATTTTGCTGACTTTCAGTTTTCTGGATGGTTATTTGGGTTAAATAATGCTACATAATTATCCAGGGATTTCGCTGCTGATTTATAATGGCTTACAAAGGGCTGGCTGTACAGTGTAAACATTTACACTAGTCAAGTTATTCTGTGATAGTAATTACTAAAATATTAGAAAAATATATTGAGCGATCTTGAGCCTATCCATATATTTTTTTACATTTATTTTCCCCCTGAATCAGCACAGATAGTACTTTCCTATGCTGGACCTATTGCTAAGCATCAGTCATTGTGCCCAGTCTATGATTATTGCTGTAAAGTCTGACACTCGCAGTTCAAAAAATGGTAGTCACTAAATGCTAAATGGACAGACACAGTATAACACATGCTACAGGATGAGTGTGCCCCGCCATTGTTGTTGACACTGTTTACGTGTATGTGTCACATTCTCTCAGGGCTACTGCCTTGCAATTTTCTGGCCTGTTGTCCTGTGTGTCATGGTGGCTGGCAGGCAGGCCATGCCTGATGATGTCAGTGTGGCTTAAGTAACTAGGCCAATGCCATGATGGTTGGTTACAGGGATGGAAATTAGCACCAGCCACCAGCCAAATGCTGGTAAAATATGAAAGTGGATGGTAGATTTCAGACACAAAATAATGATTTACTACTGAGTGGCTGGTGCATTTGAACATTTATCTGCCAGTGGCTGGTAGATGTTCACATTTTAAAAAGTTAATTTCCCACCCTGGTTGGTTGTGTATAACCACCATGAATCCCTGTCAGTCCTCTGATCATTTATCGAGAAACAATGAAGGGAAGAATGTGACAATGGATACACAATAGGGGGTACAAAAGGGAAAGATGACATACAGTATAATGGTGATTTGCTCAATTAAATCTCATCAGTGAGATGAATGAGAGTAGATAAGGAGATGAAGGACAGTTACACCTACAATGATCCTCAGCTGGGTCTCGCTCACTCAGTCTCTGTTCTCTGTAACAGTATTGGACGTCATTGTCACAGCATTTCATGTCTTATATTGTAGTTGTGACAGCAGCTGTCGCCATGACATTATGTTTATTTTATTTAAGAAGAGACAATGCATATGAATTAACATGGGCTCATAGGTCCATCGTGTAAATGTTCCAGATTTATCCATACAGGCTAATCATCTGTCAAAAGTGAGAATAAATGTAATTTTCTGTCAACCGACTAAGCCATTAGTCAACTAACTGTTTCAGTTTGACATACCTTGATACCTAAAGATAATATGAGCTAGTCAATTTCAATTTAATACTTTCAAATCCATGTAGGTTGGAAACATATAGTTTTTACTTTAATTGGGTGATTGCAGCACTGTTTCATATGCATCATAAAAACAACAATTTCACGTGAGCTTATTAGACTTGAATAGGAAGAGAACGAGGCCACTACCAACCCCACTTAAGACAACACTACAGCTTCATAAATGTGTTTCTGTTAGAGTATGGCTGCTCTCTGCTGCATGTTAAGGCTGTTTTATGTGTACACTTCTTTCTCATTAGGTAACTTATTTTCGGTCACTGACAACATTACTACCCCACCAGTTGTGGTTTTACCCCAGACTCTACATTTATGATCAATGAACTCAAATAGTCAAACTGGCGCGCCGTAAACATAGGAAAGCAGTGCTAGAGCAGCTGTACAGTGCCCCGGAAAGAAGCACAGTCAATCATTAGAATGAGTTTTTAGGTTATTTTAAAGAATAAATACAACAACGTTAACTGCTATCTTTTTTTTATTCAAGGATAAGCCCAAATAAGCGCTAAGTATAATTGAGTAGTTGATATTTCCCAGTCTAGGTTACACATATCTATGGCCATTCAGTCGTGCCTTGACAACGCCGTGAACGCGCATGTCAGGTTCGCTGCAGAGATCCGGCTGCCTCTGCTCTCACGATTAATCGCAGGGATGGTGTTGACAGCGAGAGGCGACTGACGGCCAGCTTTACACGTTTGGTAATGGCCAGGTGAAATTCAATTTATACGGGTCGAACACCAATTCCCCGCAACCTTACCGTTTGTGGAGGAAGACGACACTGCCAGGACGAGGACAACGTTAACATTACTGATGGAATTCCCAGTCTTTGCTAGATGGAGAAACCGAAAGGGTGGACTCATTAATAATTAAAATAAAACCCATCTGCTGCTAAAATATAAGGAAAATGCATCTGCATCAGGTGCTGACGGGAGCTGTAAACCCCGGAGATTGCTGCTATTCGGTGGGAAGCGTGAATGACATTCCTTTCACGGTGAGGATTTATTTTGATATTATTTGCTCAAGATGACACCCATTAAAGCTAACGAGTGACTAGCTAGCAGTATAGTTAGCTAGCTAGCGTTATCTTGTCTGCAAACGGGCTGGCTCGCGAGCTAAAACACTCGCTAGCCGGGTAGTGTGCTAGCCAAGCTGCCGCACCGAGAGATTCACAAACAGTGAGTCGAGTCCACTCGGGGCATCCTTATTACAAGCCCCTCTTTCATTTACCTTGACCGTCAGTCAGACATTGACAAGCTAACATCCTCGAGTAGATGCTCAGCGGGAATGTATTTATCTATTCCTTTAGGAGTAACGTTATATTAACGTTATTTATCGCTCCCAGACAGTTAACGCTAGCCACTCTCAAATGACCTTTAGCTGCATCTCGTAACGTAGAATTACTGCAAGGGAATCCCTTTGCTCAGCCATAACATTATTGGCATATATTTGCAATGGGACACGCTCCGACGATATTTTGCAGTGCACACTACAGGTGGCTAAGTTACGCATGGGGCATGACAAAATTGCGCACCACTACAGGATGGAAAAAGCTGCGTTTTGCCTCCTGGTTGCAGAACTAGCTAAGCTTGCTACCATTTGGCGTTAAATCCTCCTCACGGATCATTAGCTCGCTGTCATCCTAGCATCAGCTGCGCCAAGCCATGACGTAGAGAGCCATATATGGATACATGAGCCAGAGGGCTGGAGGCAGTGTTTTGGTGTCGAAAATAACCTATTCAAAAACGTGGTGCCATCTGTCATTATTTTGAGTTTAGTGAAATAGAATACACTTAAATTTTTTATTACTGACGTGTATTGGCCCTTTATCAGTCATTTAGACTTTATGTATTTGTACGCATGCTGAACAAACATTATACCTCGAACCAAAGCCTGTGTCTGTTATTTATTGACCTCTATATACATATTCTTTGTCTGTCTGAGGTCTGGCAACTGCCCAACATTTCTCTTTGTGCCTCAAGTTGACAGGGCTGAGAAGCCCAGGTCAATATTCCATTTTGTGGAGAGAGACATGGGAAGAGCCTATAATATTACAGCCTCTATTATGATGGCAAATAGGTAAAGGTGCACAATAGTTCATATCCCTAACAAATGTTGTGGCTCTCTTGCTGAAAATGGATCGGCTGAAGTTAAAGTAGAGTAAAGCGTAGTAGGAAGAAAACTGTAGCATCCGGAGTCAGCTCCTGTATTGAGTGCAGAAGATGAATGATGATGACTTTATTGATAGCTGGATGAGCTTTCATAACATCCCATAAGGAAAACCCCTCAAAAGCCATTGTTTTGTTTTAGCTGAGTGGTTTAATACTGCGTTGTCATCTTGACAAGTCTTTGGCTTTTGGGGATCCTAGTTTGCTTACCATAATCTTTTTATATTGAAAGTATTATTCATCTTCCCATGCAATTTATAATGTCCTAAAATGACAGAGATACATTGTCTATAATAGTATTTACCTGGCTGACGCTTATAGGGTTTGTTGTCCACAAAGATTGAAAGGTGAGAAAATATGCTACTACTTTGTGATTGCATGATGAAAATCTGAAGGGATAGTCTTTAAGTTTAAGATTGGTTCAAGACAGTTATATCATGATTTTTGAGCTTCAAGTAGCATTTATGGCCCTTGTTGTTCATACTAAAAGCAATGTGACTGCATCAGTTAAATTCTGCCAATGCAGGCTCACAGTAAATTCTTGAGCAGCTATGTTGCACGCTACTATTCCCTCATGCTGAGAACACTGTGAGCCTGTCTAATGACTGCCAAAATCTGGTCTTGGTCTGTCCTGCTGCCTATTAGTGAGGTGCTGCTTTGTTGTTGTTTCATTTTTTTATTAATCAGAAACACAGACACCCTCTCCTTCCTCACTTCTGATCCCCTCTGTCCTTTAGAATTTAGTGCACTAATTCACTGTCCTGCTCATGTCTGTAAAAACTATAAAGAGGAGTTGTCCCCCTTTCCCCTTACACTGACCCCAGATCAAGGGTCTTTGAATGTAAACAGGCAGGCTTAATTGTACCTAGGGTGATATCTGCTCAACAACATAGGACAGAACTGGTTGTGAAGCTAAAGCCTTGCACGTTGCCACAGGGTCCCACTTTCTGTGCCTGGTGTTGTCTTTCTGTGTCTGAGAGGGCATTTGAAGAACACTAGACATCATGTCCAATGCAGTTACACTCACACTGACCTCTAGGGCTCCTAGGCCAGACCCTGACACACACACACACACACACACACACACACACACACACACACACACACACACACACACTACAACTAACCTACAGCAGCCACGAGTGCACCAGTTCAAATGAGCAAGAATGAGGCTAGAGCTTCATCGAATATGGAATCATTCCATCTCCATGTGATTTGTTTCTGTGCTCCAGCGTGGCTTCTGTAATGTTGCATGCTCAACTTTGTGCATATTGACAGAAATTGGAAGACATATATTTGAATGTATTTGGAATGAAGGACAGTAAAACCCAGGTGCCCTGTCGTTGTTAGTCCAGTGGGCCAATGGATGGTGAGTCTAGTTTTGTGTTGAGAACCCACTGTCAGAGTAGTTGGAAGTATGAGTGGGAACGTGAAGGAACTAGATGCAAGAAGAAATCTGCTCATTGTTTAGGCAAAAGAAATGGTGTTCTTTTTCACAGTGAAAACATAATGTTGGTTGATTTTCAGTGATACAGTAATTGCCATTACATGAATTGCTATTTATAATTTTGGATTGTCTGTTTATTACATTGTGAAAGTTAAACACTGAAGACTATATACAGATATGGATAGAATACAGATGGGCAGACGGATGTTATTTTCTGAGATTTCATAAATCTTGTCTGGGAATTTTCAAGCTTCTGTGTATTGTGCAAGTATGTGTTTTGCAGAATTTCAAGTGTTTCAGACTCATGACCTATGGCCCTTTAAATGTACATGTTACTGTAGCAACACCTATAGGCAGAATGCCACCAAATTTTGTTGGATTGCTACGAGTAGATATTGCAAATGTCCTTTAAATGTTGCACAGTGCATTCAGGTATGGTGTTATGGCAGTTTATGTCAAATGGGGCGTGCATACAAGATTTTGGACGCCACTCACAGAACAGTGGTTTGGTATTTCAAAACACGAATGACTAACGTTTCCTAAATTTCTCAATTATGTACCAAAGTTCAAAATAACAGAAAATCTGGAAGAAATGGTTGTGGCCTATACCAAACCAAGGAATGAAGGTAAAGAAAAATTGCTTCTGTGTCTTAGTGCTCAAGAATTATAAGCCAAAAGGTAACATGCTTTATAAAGGATGACATGGTAGAGTTGTTGGCTGCAAATCCAAGCCAAAAGCTGTTCCTTACCCCATGGCGTAATCGTCCACAAAATTCCATAGGCATCTGTTAAGTTGGGGTTTGTTTGTTTTTTTGGTATTTTGCTAACTGTAGATAAACAAACAAACAGAACATTATCACTTTTCTCAGTTTTTTGAGATCCATTACGTTGCTGCAAATGCAGCGAGTCTAGCTGGATACATTGATTAAGTTGGATATGTTATGACCAACAGACAGAATGGAGACAGATCGAAGCCAGAGTTGGTGTAGTTTGGCTTTTAATGCACACTGCTTCACTGCAGTCATGTTACAGAGAATAACAAGGCCCATATAGTATGACTATATATGGTGGGATCAAAGTACAGGTCTGTGCTATAGGTTTGCCAGGAATAATGCCTACAGATTGACAGAGAAACCAGGTTACTGCAGGCCAGAACTGATCAGTTCATGTTTTAAAATATTTGCAGCTAAGGCTTTTGACCACAGCTCAAAGCTAGCTAGCTAGCACAAACATGAAAATGGTACACATGGTAGCAGCTGTGGAACATGCTCGCATGATTGCATTGGGCATGGGGAACGAGTGGCATTAGATGGAAAGGCAGAAATGATCTCTCACTCTCTTCCTCTTATCTACTTTCATTACCACAGCACATGACTGCACTCACTCTCTTCTCCTGAAATACATTTACCCTGAAAAGCAGCGAAATCCCTTCCTCATGGTGTTTGCCATGTGGTGTTGGCCAAAGAAACCAGCCCAGATTGTTGATTCAGTGAGAGATGTTTTTGATACATCACACAGTAAAACAGAGAATATTATATTAATATCCTTTTTCTTACATACTGTATCTCTGGGTAACTTGAAAATGCATCAGGACATCTGTAAACCCTAAAAGAGCTTGATATGAAATAATAGCATGCTCCCAACAAAGTGCCAGGTAAAAAGTAATTCAAGCAAAAGGTCACATGACTCCTCTCAACAGTATTTAAATAAATATAGTTCACCTTCTACAAAACAATACAATTACATTGCAATTGTTTCTCTGCTCACCTTAGATGCAACTGCTTTGTTGATGTTAATGTGTTACAGAGAGGTAATATTTATCCAGAGGCAGTGGCATTTTTAATGTAAGCAGCTTACATGACTGACAGGGGGGAAACCTTGCTGCTTCAGGGTTGCACTCATTAAGTCAGCAGATTTATAAGCTACAGATACGTGGGTGTAGATCCAAGTACATTCATATGCAGAGTCAGTGGCATCTTAATGCTGTCTGTTGCTGAATCAAATAAATACCCTGACAGCTAGCTAAACATTACATTCATTAGAGTGGGCATCCAGCAGACCTTCATGTCTTCATTTTATTTGTTTGAGAAGGACTGCCTTTGATTGAAATAAATTCTTAGTTGACTAATAGTCATATGATTTCTAATCTTTTCGTTGACTTACTTTAAATATGTGTGAGACTGTCTCTCCAGTGTTATTGCCCCTCAGTAGATGAAGGCAGTCTTGCAGACAGATCTCTTAAAATGTAGTGCTTATTAAAGACCAAAGCGTACCATTTTTGTGAACATTATTGAGATGCTAGAGATGGGAGATGTAATTTTCTAGTAATGACTTTTGAATACCTCATTCCCTATTAAAAGACCCAAAAAACAAATCTATAAACGGAAAATTCTTAGTCGATGAAGACGCTAATGACATTTTAGTCCCAACTGTTTTTTTTATGTTGTTAAATCTTCCATCTATGTTAAGTTGTGTCAGTGTTTACCATGATGCCATGTATCAGTATCATGCTGCTACAACTAATGAATCATCCTGCTTTGTATTGCCATCCCTCAGTACCTTGTTGTTTTCTCTGTGTGTGTGTGTGTGTGTGTGTGTGTGTGTGTGTGTGTGTGTGTGTGTGTGTGTGTGTGTGTGTGTGTGTGTGGATGATGAAAGAAATACAGGACACACATGAGCCCAAACCAAAAGAACAAAGCAATGATGATGGGCCATCCTGTTTAAGGCAGATACACGCATGCCTACCAGCCTGCTTCAAGCTCACACCAGGTCTAAATTACCTTGCTGACAAAGACAGTAGAATGGACTCACACATTGTCTTATGTGTGTGTGAAAGAGAGAGGTGCGGAGCAGTCCTAGACAGTGCGTGACGGTGACCGCTTCTAATTCCAGCTGTAATGTGCAGGAGCAAATGCAGCAGTAATAGCAAAGCGCAGACCGCACCTCCCTTACTGCTCTTTCTACCGGTCTCTCATATTATGTTATAGTATGTAAAGTATAATCTTATGACAGTTTTCACTCTAACTTCATCCCCGGCTGTCGCTTTACATTGTACCAGTGGCTGTAATGATGTACTCTTGTGTGACCCAGTGGTTCCCAGCCTCTCCTCCTGTTCTCCTGAATAATGAAAGACACCAGCCGTCATCCTGACTGTACTGTTGCTTCGAGGCCAGCTTGCCTGTCTCCCAGGTGCTGCTGCCATTGCTGCCAACCACCATTGTATCAGTTTACCTTGCTGCCCATAATCCAAATCTTAACATAGGTCTGCCCATTAAGTGTGGGCAATTAGCATGTGCTGTGTATGTCTACTTATTGCACACGAGTAGGTGTTATTTTTTTCATGCAGTGGCGGATCTATGAAACAGCATCTTATGTTAGTTTTACTGTTATGTCATTTGGTTTCTGCACTCGTTTTACCACCACAGCCTACCAATGCTATGGTGGTTTAAGGTGACTGCCATGCTGTGCTAATCCTGTTGTAATATCTCACCCTGCTAATGCAATATTCATATTAGTGTCATTGAGTGCTATGCTGGTCTACTTTTAACCGTTTAGATGACATTATATTGTATATCCAATTTAAATGTATTCATATGGAAATTCAAAGCAGTAAGAAACATACTGGACAGAGCTGTAAAGCAGTAGACTATATGAGATATTAATTTTATTAATAAATGGGACTCAATGTTTTCCAGACACATTATTTAAAGCATGAATGCATTTTGCTGTGGTATTTATTTACTGTTTTAAGTTTCAGTGGTTTGGTTTCATTTGTCTATTGTGGCTCGATCTGATTTGGTTCTTCCTCCTGTGACCATTTCTTTTCCAGGCCTATGGCTCAGGTTGTGATGTAGTGATCTTGGCGAGTGACTTTGAGTGTGTGCAGATTATCCCGGGAGCTCAGAATGGAAACATACAGGTGGGCTGTGTGGAGTGCTCCCACCAGCTTGGCAGGGTAAGTGTTGACTGCACACTCAGACACACTCCCACATGCAGTTTCTGGGTTTTTTTCTGTCGCTAGAAGACATTATCAATTACACCGAGCATAAAGAAGCACATTTAGCTGTCTTGCACTGCCCATGCTTTCCCCTCCTTGGTATCCTGCTCTCCTGCACCACTCCCCACCTACCCTTCTCCTGTGGGAATGGCTGTGCAGAAGCACTGATGGAGTGAGTAATGTTGTGATGATGAACGCAGCTCTTTATATTTAGATCGCTGCATCCTACGGAAACACAGTCTGCATCTTTGAACCTCTTTCCACGAACCCAAACAAACGCCACAAGGTGAGCATGAATGTCAGTCTTTTAGATATATAGTGGTTTAAATCAGTATCTAGCAATTTTAATCACACTTGTGTGCCAATAACATTGCATGGTGTGTGTTGCTCTCCTACCACTAACAGCAGCTTAACTATCAGTGGCAAAAGACAGGACAGTTCTTCCTCGATGCTATCACCAACAACCTGGCCTGGGACCCACAAGGTATGGCAGTGCATTTCTGTGTTTAACTGATTTACTGACTGACTAAATTTAATCCACGCTACGCACAGCTCCTATTACAGCCCCCTGCAGTTTGTCTGGAACAACATGTGCATTATGTAAGAGTCACAGTGTGATGTGGCTCTGTGTACTGTAATCGTCAACGTGGGACGAGAGGTGTGTAACATAGTGCTTTTGTGTCCTCAGGGAATCGTATCCTAGCAGCAACTGAGCGGCTCCAGCTGTGGGCGCCTCCACTGGCAGATGCCTTGATAGAAGAGGAGGATGGGCAGCTGAATGAGGACAAGCCACACCCTGTCCTCAATGACTGGAACTGTGTCTGGCAGTGCAAGTGCGTTTTGTTTTTGTACATACTGTAAAAGCATCCGACATGATTGACATGGAAAAAACCTTGCTGCTTCTAAGTTATGTACATTAGGTCAGCCGCAGAATCAAAATCCAAAGATAATTTGGTATAGAGCCAAGTAAAGATATACAGAGGAACAGTGGGTTTTGAAGTCAATGGCCCCTTAGTGCTGTCCATTGGTGAAGGAAATTCGTAAATATCCTGACAGCTAGTTAACCAGTGAATTGAGTGTCAAGCAGACCTGTGTGTCTTCATTTTCCTCATTCCCTCCTCTCAACTCTTGTTCTGTTGTCTTGTAAATGTCAAGTCAGGAAAAGCATTCTTTAGCCGAGTTTGTCACAGGTAATTGTAAGTGAAAAAATACTTTGCTCATCTTTGAAAATACCAAAGTTTACTGTCAGTTTTGGGATTGAAAATTGAAGTGGAGCGTTGAAGGGTCCTTGCCCTGTGCAGACAAAATATTAACTTTAATTCCTCCTGTTAAAGGTTGTGGAATTACATCATTTTTACTAATAAAAACGTATAGGCAGTTACTGATCCAAACTCATCTGCACACAGCCTCAAATGAAAGGTTTGTATGCACTGTTGTAAGCCCCTCTGTGTGAGTCTGTGGCCTGCGCTTTAAGTTGCGTAAACAGACATAGACATGTAAAACATATTACAATTGTCATCTGATGACATGTATGCATGTCCAGGAACGAAAACTAGACCTTGGAAAGTACGAGTTCTGAAATTACCATACACAAAGTAACTACACATACACACTGACAGCTGACTGAAGAACCACTGGTGTGTGTTTTTTCCGTGGAGAAGTGAATATAGCTGATACCATTGTTTATGCTTGTGTTTCTCTCAGGACCGCTGCATCTGTTCACATTGCCAAGTGGTCTCCTGATGGGGAATACTTTGCAACAGTTGGGAAGGTATGTGATTCATGTAAACACGTTGCAAAACAACAAATTGTTTCACAGTTTTTGTAATTGTAAGGCCTGTGGGGATGTATATAATGTATTTTTTTTTACACGTATTTGCATACACAGGATGACTGTTTACTTAAGGTGTGGTACCCCACCACGGGCTGGCGTTCTGCAGTGGTGGTCCAGGACCCCTTCGATAAAAAATCTCCTCCAGTTCACTTCTCCTTTGTTTACCTGGCCCATCCTCGCTCGGTAACTGGTATGTCCTGGAGGAAGACCAGCAAGTACATGCCCAAGTAAGAAAGCACACACACAATCACACAGTCAGGGTGGCTGGTAACATGTTTATTTTGACGCCTTTTAGCACATGCTTGTTGACTTCTAAAGCACAATTGTTTAGCTCAAAAAGGAGATTTTGCCCCTTTGCCCCGTGTCCATGTGGGTTCCTCCCACTATCCAAAGACATGCAGGTTAGGTTAATTGACAATTCTAAATTCTAAATTCTGTGATTGACTGGCGACCAGTCCAGGGTTTACCCCGCCTCTCGCCCAATGTCATCGGCTCCAGCGCCCCCGAAACCCTCTAAGGATAAGCGGTATAGATGGTGGATGGATGGATGGAGTCATGTGTTAATGGACAGGGGTATAAAATGTAAATGCATTTTTTTTTTTTTTACTGTGTCCAATGCCGTCTGCTACACATTTCTATATTTGTTAGTGTCAATTTTAAGGGTTTGAAGTTGCAGAATGGAAAATGTAAAAGAATACTCTGATTTCCAGTATTCAAATACCTCATGCTATACTTTTATGGCAAGTATATAGTGATTTCTGCTGATGTCAAAGCAGATGTTCTCTAAATCCTCCCCGATTTTTACCCAATTTGTCCTTGCTGTACAATAGAACCAGCCTCACTTTCTCATTCTTTCTTTTATATAACCTTAAACTAGAAAACAATTGAATTTGCCACTAGACATAAGCCTTTACTTTTCAATAAAGCTTGGAGCACTTTTGCTATGTGCTTATGTTAATCTCAGGATATATCCTGAGACTATAATCTGCTTGAAAAACAATAAACAAATGTATAAAAAAACAACAACAACATATGTTCTCAGATGCAACATTGAAAAAGCTGCATTTACTCAAGGTGTAGATTTTCCAGGACTGCACATTTTTATGTGATTCACCCATGGTTCCAGCTCTCAGTAAGCAGTCAGTCCTCTGTACTCTGGAAGGTGACATTAAGTACACATAAGTTGTGTATTAGGCTTGTCACTGTGAAAGAAAATTTCACACCTGTATACATTTTCTCCGAGCACCAACCAGTACTGGTGTTGCTGAAACACACAAAGTGGACCGTCTTCCACGTGTGAGGCTGTCGTGTGCCTGTACCTGTGCCTGGACCATCACCACTAGTTGCTATGTGTCTGGCCAGTTTGCACTAGTTGCACTTACCTGTGGCTGTTCGACAAATTAAGAATATTGAACAGGTAGTGAAAGCAGCCAGTGAGAGGGAGTTCCCTGTTTGGCTCTTTGCCTGAGTGATTCTGTGATTTCATCAATTTGATGCAGTCTCTCCTTATATTTCACTTCTGCCTTTTCTTCCACCTGAAGCAAAAGATAACAGACTGAGCAAAGAAAAGTTCACTGTGTCAGCTGCAATTTTTTATCACACATATTTCCCATTCATATTCAGACCATCGAACAAGACCAGTTAAACAGTTTGTTAACATAACGTGCTGTAATGTATTTTGATTGGGTAAAAATATTAGACAGATTGATCAAAAATAAAGCAATTACTGATTATCTAAGACATTCACATTTTCTGGTTGTTTTCTAGGGGTTCGGTGTGCAATGTGTTGCTGACATCCTGCGAGGATGGTGTGTGTAGGTTGTGGTCTGAGACCCTGCTACCAGAAGACAGCCTGCTTGGGGGACAGATCTCTGAGAACACACACTCCTTCAGCTCCAGTCTGCCAGGCCTGGCAGGCAACAAGGACAAGATCCAGCATGCTTTGGAGGTACATTTACCTACTCAGTCAGGTCTGACCAGAAATAATTCATAAAAGAAAATAGATACTATTTCTGATGAAGGAATAGCATAAACCTGTTCTCTGTGTTTTATTTGTGTCCTTTGCTTGATTAGTCAATCCACCACCTGAAGCATCTGCGCCGGGGCCGGCGACGGTCCTCTGCTCTGGTGGCACACAGTGAGCTGTTGCCCTCTCAGCTTGGCACACAGGACGCACACACCCACCGCCACATCGCCCATCATGCCAATGCCCTGTGTCACTTCCATATCTCAGCCAGTATTAACCCCAACACAGGTAGGGTGTCTTTGTTATAACTGGCTCAAAAGCACTTCTTTATTTCTTCACCATAGATGCAAACATAGTTGCACTATTGACCATATAAGGGTGCTCTATGATGTTCAGGTTTTTAATGACTTCTTCTGTAATAGTGACATCATTCAAAAACTACAATATATTTATGTTGCTGTGGGTTAAACACAGGCATTAGTTAATTGCAGAGATCGTGTATGTTGATTTAAGATTCACTTTATTATAGCTCATTATTTGTTTAAGTCCTACAATGTGAATTTTTGTCATAAAACTTAATTAATTAGTTAAAAGGCTTCATTGCAAAACATAACAGACGGCTGTCCAAAACAGAATTTATTCACGTGCTGTGCAACAGAGTGATACAGCAGAACTGACTACTGTGACTGGAAATAATGAATCATATTAGTGACACATTCAATGCAGCTGTGAACCTAGTCTAAGTTGTGTAATATTTAATTTACCCTTTTTCTCACTACTTTCATCCATGTGTCTCTTCCTCCTCCTACCTTTCCCTTCCTCTGTCAGATATCCCAGCAGTGCTCGCTGACTCTGCAGTGTTCAACCCAGACGATGGCAGTGGTGGTGGAGGCTTTGTGGTTCACTGGCTCAACAATAAGGACCTCAGCTTCACTTCCTCCATGGACCTCTTTATGCTGCAGCTTCGTAAGTTCTCTGAACAGCAGCTAGACCAGACTACTGAGGACCCCCTGGACCCCGAAGGATCCCCTATGAAGTTTGACTTTGGTATAACCCACACCCAGGCCAACATGCATCCCTTAAAACACATTAGCTTAAAAGCAACATCACGTTGCAAAAACACATTGTTTTCTGGCTTTTTAGACCTGGACGAGATGTCTGACAAAGCCTCCTCAGAGCACGGTGAAGAGGGTGAGCCAGGAGAGCAGGGAAGCACCAAGGCATCCTCCCCGGGATCCAGCTCCAGCATGCCTTTGCCCTCCATGCTGCTGGAGAGGAAGATGGAGACTCTGATCACAGAGTGGAACAAGAGCCCAGACATGCTGTTCACCATCCACCCTGCCGATGGATCTTTCCTGGTTTGGCATGTGAGGTACTTGGACGAATTCAACCAGGGCATCTTCAGACAGGTTCAGGTGAGCAGAAAATCAGGTTCATATTACATTGCTGCTTTAAATTCAATAGTGAATCACTCACTCACTCACTCATATACACACAGTGGCAGCAGTGTAGCTGTAGTTAAACTTTGTCTAAAGTGTAAGGTGACTCAGCACTCCCCCAGCCTTATGTAAGATTCCTAATATTCCTTTTTTTTTTTTCCTCCGAAGGAGAGACACTGCGCTCCTCTGTACATGTGGGCTATTAAAACTTTATCATGTCATGGTTCATTAAACTATTTTCTACAAATCTTGTGATCTTTCCTGAGTACAAATTATTTTATATTTGGAAGTATCATGTGTATTATTACCATTAAACTATAAATCTTCGCACCTTATTTGAAAGTTTTCACTGTATGTATAATAATCAAATTCCTTTATGCAAATAGTAGGGATGTCCCAATCAAGTTATTGGGCCATGATCCTGATCTGAGTCCTCTGATATTGGGTATCTGCTAATACCGAATCCGATCTGATACTTATATTTACCTAAGTGTTGATTAAGATTAAGTATTATGTATCAGACACATTGAAATAACAGCTGTTTCCTGCTAAACGATCTTTGGCCTGATGTCAAGTTTCTCACGGAATTAACATTTACACTTGATATGACCTGTGAGCATAAACTATCGAGCAAAATAGTGTAGTGTTAATGTTGTTGCTACTGATGACCTAGAGAGGTGACATCACATTGGTATAAATTGCTAATTAGGTCTCTATAGGGCTGAGAGACTGTAAAGAATATGTGCCTGGTTCTTATTTCCCTCCAACTCTCCCACCAGGTGTCCTTCTCCTCCCGTATTCCAGTGGCATTTCCTACAGGTGATGCCAACTCACTGAGTAAAAACATCCTGATGTACGCCTGCACTTTGATTGAGGGTGAGAGTGCTGGGGCAGGGGAGCAGGGGAGGATGGTCCAACGAGTCTCCCACTCTGCTTCAATCTTGGCCGGCCTGGGTTCACCCGCCCTGGCCCCCCCTCCCAACTCTCGCCCTGGCATCAGTCCTGCTGTCATGATGATCTCCAAGCATGTTGATGGATCTCTCAACCAGGTAAATGATTGTTAGGAACAAAGTTGAGAGATGCACAATTTTTCTGCCAGTGTCAATACATGCATGTTTTCAGAACTGACCACTGTTGACCAAGGTGTTTCCCAATACTGAATGTATTCCTTTAACCTAAAATGTCATCATTTCCTGTCATAACCAAATTAATGAATTGTATTGTAATTGTATGTTTGTGCATATTCAGCCTTCCCAGCCCTCACTAATTTTTTTGGTTCCCTCTGTCTGCAGTGGGCAGTGACATTTGCTGAGCGTTCCGCCTTCTCCAACGTATTGACTGTATCTCACAAGTTCCGGTACTGCGGCCACCGCTTCCATCTGAACGACCAATCCTGCCACACAGTCCTGCCACTGCTGCTGACGTCCTCTCACCATAATGCTCTGCTCACCCCTCCCTCAGCCCCTGGCAGCCTGGAAGGAGAGCAGCCTCCCACCTTTCACCTACCAAAGGCACTTTCCAGGTATAGAAGAGAGGGAAGGGAGGCAGTAAATAAGAAAGGGATGGGGAGAAGAAAGAATGGTTGAAATGCCATAGAAGCTGCTTATTGTAACCTGCTGTGACACACTTTCATGAATGATGGTCTTGTTGTCCTCTGCATGAAACATGAGTTCTAACGATGTCACTTTTCCAGTAGCAGGAAGCAGCTTCGTAACGCAGCTACAAGGACCTTCCATGACCCCAATGCCATCTACAGTGAGCTGATCTTGTGGAGGGTGGACCACATTGGACCCCTGTCCTGCACCGGAGGGGTCTCTGAATTGGCCCGCATCAACTCTCTGCACACCTCTGCCTTCAGCAATGTTGCTTGGCTACCTACACTAGTACCCAGCTCTGTACTTGGTAAACACACCATGTATTTTTTTAATATTGATGTAAATTTTAACCTCAGTGATGAATGACAGTGCAGAAACATTCTTGTTATGAGTAAATGCTTATCAAGAACTTTAATGTAAAAGTGGAAGTTTCACTTTTGCTGAACCATCTGAGCTTCTGCTTTTGCTCATAGAACAATATGATACAACAACAATATACCTTTTCCAATTGAGATCCAGTTTCTCTAGCCTGTCAAAGGAACGTAATGTTTTTAAGTAATTTTTTTTAAGCTATGATATGTATTTTAATAATATAAGCACATGGATCCTTCGACTTTGTTTAAAAATAACCAAATATTTAATGATTGTTTTTGGATCAATATGTGTTGTCGATGAAATGGTAATTAATACATTCTTTGGCACTGCAGGACTTTCCTATGAACTTTGTGTTGCGTCCTACAGGAACTTACTGTAACAGTGCCAGCGCCTGCTTCGTGGCATCAGATGGTAAAAACCTGCGTCTCTATCAAGCTGTGGTGGATGCCAGAAAACTATTGGATGAGCTGTCGGATCCTGAAACGTCTGTGAGTGGACGCACACTCTCATCACTGCACACGAAAAAAAAAAATGTTATTGCTCATTGGGACATGATAATCTCTGAGTTTCTATTCAGTGAATTTTATGTATCACATAAACTCTTCATGTCTCACACACCATGGGTCTAAACTTTTTGTCACAAAAGACCAGGAATCGAGTCCAAAGCAGACGAATGTACATCATCCATGAAACATAACAAATCTGATATAACCACATCATTCACAGATATTAAATTCTTGTTATAGGCCAGTTTTTCAACATCTGTCATCTCACCAAAACACAAAAACAACAATACATCGTCTACATCAGGCACACAGATCTCAAATTTATTGGAAACGAGGCTCCATGTTCTTTATAAAGCTATTTTTTCTATCTCTTGCTTCATAATAACCACAAGCCTTCAAATCATAATATTTTTTCACCACACTAGTGGTTTCAAACGCAGTACACTAAATGGGTAGTTTACCATTTTTCATGTGTGTCTCCGTTTAGAAACTGGTGGGCGAAGTGTTCAACATTGTCAGCCAGCAGTCCACTGCCAGACCTGGATGTATCATCGAGTTGGACGTCATTACAAACCAGGTTAGCAGCTGCTCTGTGTTTTTCACACCCACCTCAGATCAGTGGTGGACAGAAATTCAGGGCATGAAATCCTTAAACCTTCTGATCAATAGACATAGTAACCTGTTTGATGCTATTTCCATGTGCATCCAGTGTGGCGCCAACACCCAGCTGCTGCATGTCTTCCAAGAGGACTTCATTCTAGGTTACAAGCCCCAGGAAGAACCAGAAGCATACACACCTGCCTTTCCATGTGGTGAAGGTATAGCACACTGATAAATTAAAACTTTGTGCACTTTAGGTCTGTTTCCTAATACTTTTTCAAGCCTGATTGTCATTAGAAGAAGATAATAATGTAAATTTTCTATATGCAGATTACCAACCTGCCCCATTCTCTGAGAAGTTCTTCCTGGTCGTGATAGAAAAGGATCACAACAGGAACTCTGTCCTGCAGATGTGGCACCTGCACCTCAAGTCTGTGCAGGCCTGTGTTGGTAAGTGTAGGGTACACACAGCTGAGCGGTTATTGGAAGAAGATCTTGCATGAATTTTAAATGTGTAGCCCACCTTTTTTTCTACATCAAAGTGCCTCTGCTGAGGTGTAGTCCAGCTATAATATTCCTATTTCTTTGCGTCCAGATGAGCCGAGCCCAGATTTTAGCTTCCAGAGCCAGCTAATGGTTCCCAATCAAGTTGTGAATGCCGACTCGTCTCCGGAGACCTCTCCTGTCAGACCCCTGCCACGGTCAGCCTCTACAGCCAACTTGCAATCAGCCAGCAAACTCATCCTCAGCTCCAAGCTGGTGTACAGCAAGAGGCTCGACCTGCCCCACGGGGTGGAGGTTACCAGGGCCACCCCCTCTGCAGGTTGGAATGGGCACACAGTTGTCACACATATGAATCACACCCACCATCTTGTTGTTGCCAAATTAAAAGGAATGTGTAAAATCTCTTTTTTCCCAAGGGTGACATAGTTCCAAAAAGGTCTACATTTATTTTAGGGTATGCTGACAATTGGTTTAGAAATAAAATAAGAACTATGAAAGGTGCTTCTATTTCTTTGGTTTTCGTCTTTAAGTCTGGTCAGGCAGATTCCAAGACCTAGAAAATCTCTTTGCTGCGTGTTATGTAAAAACCAAGAAACCAAGAAATCAGGTTAACGCAAGAAATTGCAGAACATGTTTACATGCTTTGCCGTAACATGCTTGAAATGTTCTCAGTTTTTGTACTGCCTTTTCTTTCTGCTAGGTCATCTGAGTTCCTCCTCTATCTACCCTGTGTGCCTGGCACCGTACCTGATTGTTACTACCTGCTCTGACTCCCGCGTGCGGTTCTGGCACTGTGCTGTGGAGAGCGGTGACGGGTATAGCGAGAATGACCAGGACAGCAGTGTGTACCGCTGGGAGCCCTGGTCCCTGATGAATGAGGAGGAAGACAACAACAGTGCTGTGTGTGTGTCAGGACGGCCTGTAGCTGTGTCCTGCTCCTACATCGGCAGGCTGGCCGTTGCCTTTAAAAAGCCACGACAAGGACAGGTAGGAAATTAGAATTTGGCTTTGTAATGGTGTTTTCAATGTATTGAACCAAAAACCTATAGCGATGTGGGAATTCATTTGCAATCACCTTGAGTTGGAAAATTCCAATAAAAATGTAAATGCAGTGACTAAACATCATTTGGCTGTATAGATAACAGTTCCATATATCAGCATATGAATACATATTTATGTAAAGGGGAGAAGGTGAGGGAGGAACTAGATTAGATAAACATATACAGTGTGCAACATTATAGTGTGTTTCAAATCTGTGATAACAGCCATTAATCCTTAATGAAAAGAAAGTGACATAGCTACTCTATATTCGAAATATGTGGAGCTGGATGTCATTGAACTGAAACTCACTTGAGGTCTATTACCAGCAGCCTGGCTTATGCGGCTGGGTTTTCAGGATGTGATACAGGATGTGATACAGGATAGGATAGCTGTGCGGGCACCGATGAGGTCTTTTTTTATGAGCCCACGTCACTTTGTCTTGTATTTACAGTATGCCTGGTTGACTGGTTCACAGTGTCTACAGTATCTTTCAAATTTGAAGAAATCAGACATTTTAAGGAAGCTCTCATCTTGTCCTCAGCTGCAGGGTTCTGGAGAGGACTTCTCCATGCATGTGTCCATCTATGAGTGTGAGTCCACTGGTGGCTCAGAGTGGGTTTTAGAGCAAACTCTCCACCTGGACGACTTTACCAGACCCTCGTCAACCCTGGATCCAAGAGTCAGTGTGGACTCCAACCTCTTTGTCTACAGCAGGTCAGGAGGGCACAGCTTGCGTGTTTATATTATATTCATTTCAGTCACTGTATGTTTACCAGTATGGGTGTCTCATAAGTTCAGCGTTTTCTCCACGCCAGGTCTGACCTGTACATGAGCAGAGACCATAGCTCCCCCAACATTAAGCACTACGTCCACCTGGACTGGCTGTCAAAGGAGGATGGATCTCACATCCTCACTGTGGGAGTTGGATCCAACATTCTCATGTACGGCCGAATCTCGGGCATGGTCAATGAGCAGACTAGCAGCAAGGAGGGGGTGGCTGTCATCACCCTTCCTCTAGGCGGCAGTATCAAACAGGGGATCCGCTCACGCTGGATCCTGCTTCGGTCCGTGGATCTCCTGTCCTCCGTGGACGGCACACCGTCTCTGCCAGTCTCCCTGTCCTGGGTGAGGGACGGCATCCTGGTGGTGGGCATGGACTGTGAAATGCATGTGTATGCCCAGTGGCATCAGGACAAGAAGCCTGGTGAGGGAGAGGAGGGCAACCTGTCATCCACAGACATTGCTGGAGGTCAAACCATAGGTTCCTCCTCGGCCTTTGAAGGGAGAGCCAGGTCCAAGAGTGTGTTTGAAGGGACTACCACAGTGGATGAGGCCCTTCGTGCCCCGGCAGGACTTCAGGAAGGGGGACTGTTTGAGGCAGCTCACTCCCTGTCCCCTACTCTACCCCAGTACCATCCCACCCAGCTGCTGGAACTCATGGACCTGGGCAAAGTTCGCCGTGCCAAGGTGAGTCTGTTTCTGCCTCATTCAGTGACTCCAAAATATGCAAAATAGTTAGTTAAAGCTCTCATTTATGTATTAGAAAAGTATAAATAATAATAAAGCTCTAGTTTTTGTAGTTAGCTAGAGTATAGTGAGACCCAGCTTTTCTGGATTAGACTAACCAAAAAGACAGATGGCCACAGACACTGTCAAATACAAACACTTACAAAACAGGGATATGTGGTGATGTAGCTCATCTAATCCACATTGTTGTATACGCTGTATAACCCGTTGCTCTTCTGTGTATCAGGCCATCCTCGCTCACCTGGTGAAGTGTATTGCCGGGGAAGTTGCTGTAGTGAGGGACGTGGAGGCGGGTGAGGGCGGAGCCAGGAGACATCTGTCCCGGACCATCAGTGTGACTGGCAGCACAGCCAAAGACACCATTGTGGCTGGCCGCGATGGGGGCAGGGACTACACAGAGATCAACTCCATTCCTCCCTTGCCGCTCTATTCCCTCATGCTGGCTGACCTAGACACCTCGTACAAGGGAGCGGAAGAGGGTGCTAAGGGAACTAAGGTGGCCGACGGTGAGGGAGCCCAGAAGTCCACAGAGGACCAGTATTCTGACCTCTTCCAGGTAGGTGGAGTTAAGAGAGCTCTGATTTTGTTGTTAAAGGTGTAGTCCACTGATACTTTTAACTCATTTCCTCCTGTGTTCACAGGTGGCAACAGTTACCACAGATGACTTTGTGAATTTTGCCACCGACAAACCAGAGAAGAAGTCTCGAGTTATCAACCTCTCTCAATATGGACCTACCTACTTTGGACCAGAGCATGCTCAGGTATTGCTGTATTTTTTAGAAGGGGATACTTTGTTGTACTGGAATTAAGTGGTTAATAAAGAGGTATTCGCTTGGTAATAACCAGGGAAATGATGGTGTGATACCATAGTAATAACAGGGTATCACTTTATATTAAGGTCCTTGTAATAAGCGTTAGTTAATAGGTAATAAGGCCCTCATAAGGTGCTTATTAACATTATTATGTGTTAATAAGACTATATAAATGTTAATAATAGCATCATAAACATGTTTATTGTTAGATTATAAAACGTTTAGAAGCACTTTAAGAAACTTTAACAATTTATAGACTGCGTAAGAACGTTAATAAAAGCCTTGAGTTTCTTGTAATTGTTTAGAATAGCATTACAAACTCATTTATTGAGTCTTACTAACTTACCTATTCTGTCATTGACAGATACTGACAGAAATAAGACCTATTCTGTCAAACCTTTATTAAAGCTTTACTACCAAATCTAAAGTGAGAACAATGCCTTATTAAGGTTAATAAATACTTATGAAGCTATTATTAACACTTATATAGTCTTATTAACATATAATAATGTTAAAAATCATAAGAGCTTACAAGGGTCAATTACCTACTGACTAACGCTTATTACAAGGACCTTAATGTTAAGCGTTACCAATAACAGTACAATAATAACCATTTAATATCTTGTTAACGGTGACAATATTGTGTTAAGTGTAGTAATGGGGAGGAAACATGACCGTAATAGCATGGTAATTATAGGCTAATCTGCACATAATAATTTGGTTTTATCAGAGTAATATTCTCTCAATGAGGATGTGTTTATTATTGTATATTTTTTTTGCAAATCCATAGGTAATAATAGGGTAATATTAAGGCTGGGTAGTATTTAACTACATTTACAGTAATGGCTCACTTTGTAATCTCCATCAGTACTGTACATACTGATGATACCTTTGAATCTGTTATTCTGAGTTTCTCTTCTTCATTCCTTTCTTCCTTTGTGTGTCCAGGTATTGTCCAGTCACCTCATGCACTCCAGCCTACCAGGACTGACCAGACTGGAGCAGATGTTCTTGGTGGCCTTGGCTGATACGGTCGCAACCACCAGTGCTGAGGTCGCCAGCTCCACTGATCAACAGTACACAGGTCAGTATATACAGTATGTTTGTGTGTATAGGTTACAAGCATATTTGTGATATGTACAGTAGATTATATAACATATTGCGCCAAGGTTTACTGGGGTTACTGGACTGTTGTGTCTGTATTCCTTGATTGGGAGTCATCACCACATTAAAATACAAAAATGATTTCAAACCACAATAAACACACTATCTTTAGGTTACTTCTGATACTTGATTCTCCTCACAGCTTTGTCTGTGACACACCTTTCAACTGGCAAAATAGTTCTACCTCTCAGTATTTCATTTAGTGGCCTAACAAAATATCATGATTTTCTGACCTCTTCTCCTTTATCTAGTGTCCACACAAGATACAAGTGTTGATTTTTTTTCTTTGTATGTAAGATACATGACACACACATACCTGCAGAATAGGCTTGTATTGGAATTTGGCGTGTTGGCCCGCCTCATTGTCTACCAGTCCATTAACTGTGACCCTTAACTGTGAGAGATAATATTGTATTAAAGTTGACTAAAGGTTATAGACATAAAAGCTAAGCATAATTGTTCTTGATTGTGTGTTCCTGGATATAGTTCCAGCCATCAAATCTTTATTAACATAAACAACAGTGCTTATTCTATTCCTCTTTAACTGTATATAAACAGACACTGCACTTTTTCCCACTATCTTTGTCTTTATTCTCCAATTTTCCATAATATTTATTTAGTCTTTTGAGAAGAAGACATTAGCAGGTTGTTCCAGGGTTAAGTAAGCACAAAGAGGGTAAGAAGGTTCAGGGACAAGAGACAGTCTCTGACAGGATCACATGAACTCAAGTGATACTGGAGTTTTAAAGGGCTTTGCTTTCTGGCTGCCATTTTAATAGGTTAATAGTTGGTCGGTGGAATAACAGTGACAATGCTGACAGCTCCCTGGTGTTGTGTTTGTGTAGGTGCCGAGGCTCTAGATGAATGCGGACTGAGGTACCTGCTGGCCATGCGTCTTCATACCTGCCTGCTCACCTCTCTGCCGCCCCTCTACCGCATGCAGCTGCTCCACCAGGGTAAAACACACTGCTCATTGTACTGCTGCTGTGACCGATATATGAACCATTGTTTTGTATGGCAGTAATACCACTATATTGTCAGTTTGCGTTGAGTTATGAGGTGTAGAGTCCTAGTGCATTTAGTCTTGGGTATGAACTTCAGACATCTAGCTCTCTCCTACGCCCTCTCCCTCTGTCTATCTTGACGGCAGGCCTGTCAACATGCCACTTTGCATGGGCCTTCCACTCGGAGGCGGAAGAAGAGCTGCTGAACATGATCCCAGCCATGCAGAGAGGCGACCCACAATGGTCTGAGCTCAGAGCTGTTGGTGTGGGCTGGTGGATACGCAACATCAACACTCTGCGGAAAATGGTGGAGAAGGTACCAGGACAAATTCAGACTAATAAATACAAGATTCTTTTAAATTAGCACCTGCTGATGCAAGTACAATATAATTTATTTAATATTCCTGTATGTTCATTGATTGATGAACACCTTATAGTATAACGCGGTCAGTTAGATCATTGCCATTAGCTAGCTTCTAGAACAGTTGAACCAACATATCTCAACAAAACAAAGACATTATAAGATTGAAAAATAGAGCACGTCAGGTCTGGTGTTGATGTCATTTGTACACCCCCTGTAGTTCAGCCATCAAACCTGACCGTACTGACTTCAACATTCAAAGGCAGTGTGACATTTATTGTATCTGGAGACATGCAGTCTTCTCTGTACTAAGCAAAGCAAATAGTTAATGTACATTGGTCTTTAATAGTAGCTAAATAAGAGGAACATTTGTAGAGCAGTGTGTGACGATTTTCAGTGGATTGATATTTTGTTCTCTTTGAAGTGCACTCGATATCATTCCAGCCGTGAAGTGAAAACTGGAATTATTGATTTAGTAACTAACATTTGTGTGTAATCAGTTAGGTAAAGCTGCGTTCCAAAGACACAACGACCCTTTAGATGCTGCTCTGTTCTACTTGGCCATGAAGAAGAAAGCTGTCCTGTGGGGGCTCTTCAGGTAGGACATTGTTTCTGAACATGTAATTATTATGAATTGAGTTACTGTCTAAATTCAATGAAGTTTTCTAACAAAGCTGTTATGGGATACTGAGCTGTGTGGTTTTCTTCTGTCAGGTCTCAGCATGATGAGAAGATGACTCAGTTCTTCAAAAACAACTTCACTGAAGACCGCTGGCGAAAGGCAGCTCTGAAAAATGCTTTCTCCCTGCTGGGAAAGCAGCGCTTTGAACAGTCCGCTGCCTTCTTCCTGCTGGCTGGATCACTCAAAGATGCCATAGAGGTGTGAACAGCACACACACTTTTACCCTCAAGAGACACAGACAGATCCACAGACATAACTTAATACTGTTGAGTCTGCTCCAACACTCCATTTTCATTTCCGTCACAGTGGAAACTTGGCATAGCCTTGTTTTATGCAAATACAATATAGAGTGTGAAGGTGTGTCTGTATGAGAGTTAAATCACTACATCACTAATAGTGCAGTTATCTGTTGCTGAGAGAACTGCAGCCTTTAAATCGCGTGAGAGGAGTCTAAATTACACTGATAAGATGCATAAAAAGCCCACATGGTTTTCCTTGGCCAGGGTTTTCATATCACACAGTCAAAATATACACATGGCCAAAAAAGGAAATACAAGCATGAGCTTTGTATGTGTCTGCTCCATGTATTGGTTGCAGTTGAAGTTACTACCTCGAAATTTCTTAAATGTCTGTACTTTAATTTACTAAACTTTAACTTACTTAAATTTCTTACTTAAACTACAGATTTAACCCAGTCTCACCTCTCCTCTGCTGTTCTATGTTGTGTAGGTGTTGTTGGAGAAAATGGAGGATCTCCAGTTAGCCATGATAGTAGCAAGGCTGTATGAGGCTGACTTTGAGAACTCATCCACCTGCCAAGGCCTCCTTCATGAGAAGGTCCTGGGCTGTAACAGGGACGGAAGTGGTTACCACTGTTCCAGACTGCACCCTGACCCGTTCCTCCGCAGCATAGCCTACTGGATCATGAAGGATTACACCCGAGCCCTGGACACACTGTTGGAGCGAATCCCCAAAGAGGATGATGAGAACCCTGGTCAGTTGGTTGCAAACATTTCAGTCAGTGTTACACAGCAAGATCCACTAAAGCCTGTTTGCTCTGCTCATTATTGTGTGCTATGCTTAAAGGCTTTTCTTTTTCCTCTTCCTTTTCTTCATCCGTCTGTGATAGATGTGACAGTGAAATCGTGCAACCCTGTGGTGTTTAGTTTCTATAACTACCTGAGGACACACCCTTTGATCATACGTCGCCACTTTGCAAATCCAGAAGGCACTGCAACAACTGTGGGCCTCTCTGCTGAGAAGAGCAGCGCAGACGAGATCAACCTCATAGAGCGCAAACTGTTCTTCACCACTGCCAATGCACACTTCAAGGTGGGCTCATCAGTAATATGGCTATTCACTTAAATCCAATTCTTCTGATACAGCTGGGACTTTTTATCTACCTCTCCTATTATAGTTGTATTGTCCTATTGTATTACAGTCTGATGAAATGTTAATTCCAAAAGCAAATGTTAATATAGCAAGTGTTTAGATGTGGTTTTAATCATATCTAAATCTTCTGTAGGTGGGCTGCCCAGTTCTGGCTCTGGAAGTGCTCTCCAAAATTCCCAAAGTTACCAAGAAATCATCAGGCTCCTCGCCTCTCAGCAAAGCTTCTTCCAAGGCCAACTTAAACTCGAGCCAACCCCTGGAAAATGGCAGCCAGGGAGGTGCGGACTGGGGATCCCCAGCAGCCCCAGCCCATGCCTGGGGAGGAAATGATAGTGTGGGGGGGTTGGATTGGAGCCAGCCTGTGATCAAGGTGGAGGACGACGGGCTGAAGCTGGACTGGGATGATGACAAGGAAGATGATGATGAAGATGAGGATGATGATGATGGTCTGACCATGAAGAAACCAGAGGCTGAGACCAAAGCAGAGAGCTCAGAGAGTGGTGGCTCCAAACTGCAGAAAGAAAACTCACAGGTAAGAAGAAAAAAAAAATAATTATATATATATATATAAATAAAAATAAAAATAAATAAAAAGTTATTTCTATCCTGTTTCTCCTTAACCAGAACAGCAAACACACAGACTGTCATTTTGATGTTATGTGAATCCTGGCCTAGGACAATTCCTGTGCTGAGTTAACTGAGATATAGGGGCATTATCTGAGTCACAACCAAAAGTTTGAAATTCATATTAAACTAATTTGGAGTTAACATCTCAGGCAAACTCTAAGACACTCCAGACTTCACGGGAATACTCCTGTAAGGTCAACAAAGAGCGGGCCTTTTCCTTTAACTCACTCTCATATGTTTCAGGGTGAGTCAGAGGTGGACGTGATAGCAGAGCAGCTGAAGTTCCGTGCCTGTCTGAAGATCCTGATGACAGAGCTGCGTACGCTGGCCACAGGCTTTGAGGTGGATGGAGGGAAGCTCCGCTTTCAGCTCTACAGTTGGCTGGAGAAGGAGATAGCAGCCATGCATAAGATCTGCAACTACAAGGTACGCTTTAATAATATTTGATGTAGTCTATGCGACTTTATTCTCTTGTGCAGTACTAGGTATTAGCAAAAGTGTTTGTTTTTTTCTTTCTTGTTGACCATGGTTATTCACCATACATTTTGTTAACTCAAAGGTGGAGAGGAAGGAGGAAGATTCAGAGGTGGAGCGTTGGGGACCACATACAGCATCAGTGGACATATCAGACGAGGCCCTGGAGCATACAGAGGCCGGGGCCTACGAGCGTCACCAGATGGAGCGACGTCGTCTTCAGGCCAAGCAGCAGCACTCTGAGAGGCGCAAGGCATGGCTGAGGAAGAACCAGGCCCTGCTGAGGGTGTTTCTGTCCTACTGTAGCCTTCATGGAGCCAAGGGAGGAGGAGTCACCTCTGTTCGCATGGAGCTTCTATTTCTTCTGCAGGAGAGCCAGCAGGTACACATACTCACTCATACACACATGTATGTTATGTACTTCTACTGGATTAATTCAGAACAATCTTCCTGTCTCACTCTGTAGGAAACCACAGTTAAGCAGCTACAGTCTCCTCTGCCTCTGCCTACTACACTGCCTCTGCTATCAGCTTGCATTGCCCCCACCAAGACGGTCATAGCCAATCCCGTTCTACACCTCAGCAACCACATTCACGACATCCTCCACACCATCACCCTCATGGAGGCTCCGCCGCATCCTGACATCATGGATGATCGGGTCAGAGCTCAAATAAGAATCAAACTTTATCTAGACTAAGTATGGAGTCACCTCAAGTCGATCATTTTGATGTTGAATAAGTGAAATATGTGTGTCTTTCACCCTCAGGTGAATGCTCTGCACACACTAGCAGCATCTCTGTCTGCCTGTGTCTATCAAGCACTGTGTGACAGCCACAGCTACAGGTAACGGTGCCTCTGCAGTGCAGTGCCAGGTCTAACTGTTTTTTTAGTTCGTCTAGGTTTCACTATTTAGTCCCTAAAGTACACTCTCATTGCTACTTTTTTTTCTACAAGACAACATCATTGTAAGTTAAAGTAGTAGGTAAAGAAATTTGCCCTTGATGCTAAGCTCAGCTAACCACACCCTGACTCTAGCTCAGTTAAGAGACACAAACAAGAGATTTATATTTATATTCTCATTTCATTCTAGGTAAGAAAGGCAATGAGCGTATTTTCCAAAATGTTGAACATAAATGTTTTGTATGGCTGTGACTCACGGTTTACCTTTGTGATGTTGGCTTTGCAGCAGCCAGACAGAGGCCAACCAGTTTACAGGAATGGTGTACCAGGGCCTGTTGCTCAGTGAGAGGAAACGACTCCGCACAGAAAGCATCGAAGAACATATAACTCCCAACTCCGCTCCTGCACAGTGGCCAGGTAACAAAGCCCCCTGCTTTTCTGACCACTGGCATTTTGGGGGTTTGACTGAGTTAGACTCTATGCTCAAGGCAGAAAATAAGAAAGTTTTGTTTTTGTTTTTTTTTTCCAAAAAGGACAACTTTGCTATCAGGAGTTGGCTCTTCATTAACATTTTTGTCGTGTCGCTCTCAAAAATAGTTTTAATGAGATTGAAACTAAGTTAGATCGTATTCCAGAATCCTCACAGAATGCATAGAAAGGGAAAATGGCACACGTGTGAGCATCAAAGACATGATTGAGAAAGAATATGAAAAGCGGAGGGAGAGGAAGAGCAGAGCAAAGCAGGCAGTCTGTGTTTATGCAGAGAGGCAGATGCTGTTCTATAATTGGAGCTTCATGGCCTCTGGGAAGGAAACGGAAAGACAGAGACTGATCACGCCATCATGCGAATGTTTCACAAATGTGTTCTGCATTGTGCAGAGATAGCTTTTTGTTCTGCTCTGGAAGTTGTTTTTTTTTTTTTTTTTGTAAATTACAAGTTAAAATTTTATGCAGATACCATGTTGTGTGTATGTGTCCTGTCTCTGCAGGTGTGTCGTCCCTGATTTCTCTGTTGACGTCTGCCAGAGAGGAGGACCAGCCAAGGCTCAACGTGCTGCTGTGCGAAGCGGTCGTGGCTGTTTATCTTGCACTGCTCATCCATGGCCTGGGCACTCACAGCAGCAATGAACTCTTCCGCCTGGCAGCACATCCCCTCAACAACCGCGTGTGGGCCGCAGTGTTTGGGGGAGGGGCCAAAGTCATTATTAGGCCAAAGAGGCCTGAGGCCCCACCAGGTAGAATTATTGTTTGTTTGTTACTTATACCTTTATTTCCATCCATCATCATTGTCATCGTTGTCTTTAGTCTTCCTCCCTGGTCTTCATAATCTGTCCCTGTCCCTAAACTCTTTTCTTGCCGTCCTATTCTGCTCCATCTGTTGACTTTCTACATCCTGACTTATCTCTGCTCTGAGGCAATGCTTCCATCCATTAGGCCTGTCTGCATAGTTACACAAACATACACCTAGTCCTGTCCTGTTGATGTTCCTAAGATGCTGCTGCTCCTGTGTAGTGTCTTGTGTGAGTGTGCCCTCTGCCCTGTGTCCCAGTGCCATCTGATTTTGAGGCAGCCAGGCCAGAGGAGCCTCAAGAGACAGGAAGACCTGAGCAGAGCAGCCTCCCCCCAAACCCCACTCCCATCCCCACTGAAACTCAGCGTCCCAAACGACCCCCTCCTCCTGTTTTAAGGGGAGAGGTGTTGGGCACTGTGGCACCAGCAACTAAGGCCAGCTGTGAGTAACTGGGCTGGTGGATTGCAGTGCTGGTTTGCAGGATTGCAGTGCATGGTAACTGTACAGGTTTGCGTTGTTGCAGATGCTTGACTTAACCCTCTCTCTCGTGCAGCTACTACTGAATGCCCATTACAAACAACAAAGCTCACTAGTGCTATGAAGACATCTGTGTTCAATGTTATGATAAGCTAATAGGTGTGTGTGTGTGTGTGTGTGTGTTTGTTTACTGCATTGCATGTACATGTTGTAACGTCCTCTGTGCTCATCTCATTGTGTCATTGCCACTGAAGCAACAGCTGGGCCTAGCAAGGAGTGTTCAGAGGCCAAGGCTGAGCAGCCCTCTCAGACTAAATCTGAATCTGAGACCAAACCAGGTACACCTTGAGGGGTTATTAGACTAATGCAATTACTGTAGAGCTGGAACTGCATAACTAGTTCTGTTTTATCCAGATTGAAGCATTAAATGTTTAAAAGGAATGTGAATGAACCAGAGTTATTTCAGTAGTTTGTAGTAAAGCTAATAACTACATCATAGACTGATAGTGGCTCTTTGTGTGACTTGATTCAGCTGTTTGTCTGCATCAGATGTTTAGATTTGTAGAAATTAAGCCGTTTCCTGAGTAGCTGTGCTGTATAAGTCTGTTGACTGAGCTTGACACTGTTCATCCATATTCATTAGGCCAAAGTAATCTGTGCACACATTGTATTTGTGGGGGAGGAAGATATGGGCTGGCATTTAGACCCTGTATCACTGTAGAGTCTGAGATAGCTCTCAACAACGCCGAGAGTCTTTTGAAGAGCTGGTTAAAGGGGATCTTAAATGCCAGCCTGTTGATAGGAATCACTTTGCCCTTTTGAGCGCTGCTGCAGACTTACATGCATCTCACAAACACACAGCCATACGCAAATGTTACACATTGATGCTTCCCTATCATGTTCTAATTAACTCTCATTTTTAAACAAAATCAACACGTTACAGTCACCAATCTCATCATGTTTGCCTCCCTCAAGTGCTGTGGGTACAAGAAAATGCTTAGCACATGACTGCGCTCAACAAATTCGCCATCGTTGTTTGATGTGTTTTCTGTGTGTATCTTGTGCCACGCACTGTGTCTAATATTTACTGATTTAAATATGTAACGGTCTGTGTAGTATCTGTGTGTCTTAACTGCCCTGTCTACTCTGGTTTGTGTCTTGTCTTGTTTTTTTTTATTCTGGTGCGATGCCAGAGATAGTCACCCAGGATAATGGTGCAGGTTTGTGCACAACCTAGTGTGTCTTTCCCTGTGCCTCCATCCCAGATGTTTGTATTTGTGCATTTGTGTGTCTCTTTTTCAAGTGTTGATTTACTTTTGTGTGCTATGACTCATCAAAGTCCATAGACAGGACCAACATTTTAGACTGGAATAAGGTTAATGTTCAAAGTTTATGATTCAGCTCTATGTAGATGTGGATGTAGTGTATACTGCGCTCTATTTAGGGTGTGGGTGCAGTTCACTTCCTCCTGATCTATTTCTTGACCCTCTTTTGGCTTTAAAATTACGCTGAGTCTCAGCGCATCCTCATCCTTTGTACAAAAGTGCAGCACACTGCAGTCTGCTGCAAACTGACCTTATCAGAGCTCATTTTGTCTGAAAGATACCATCTCTTGGTTCTTCTCCTCCCCTCAGTGACTCCCCCTCATCCCCCAGCTGAGGATGTGGACCGATACAGACGTAGGTTCAACATGAGGATGCTGGTTCCTGGACGCCCTGTAAAGGAGACGCCAGCCACCCCACCTCCTGTGCCCACAGAGAGACCCACATATAGGGAGAAGTTCATTCCCCCCGAGCTGAGCATGTGGGACTACTTTGTGGCCAAAGTAAGGCATTGAATTCTACATATGTGGAACCAACTAATGAGATCTGTGATTCATAGTGTACAGGTTATTAAAAAGTTATTACTCAAACTCTCTCTCTCTCTCCCTATCTGCCTTTTTCATTTGCCTTTTTTCTTTCATCATTATTTCCTCCCTCGCAGCCCTTCCTGCCGCTGTCAGACAGCAGTGCTCTGTATGACTCAGACGAAAGTGGCGCAGAGGATGATGAAGATGACGATGACGCCTTCCTTTCTGACACACAGATAACAGAGCACTCTGACCCCAACTCCTACAGGTAGGGTTCATCCTCTTGGTTTTTCTGCCACCTTATTTGGACTAGGCCACAGATTTTAAACTTCCTGCATGTCTGTCTGCGTGGTACGTAGCTGGGCTCTGATCCGCCTGGTCTTGGTGAAGCTGGCTCATCACAACGTGAAGAACTTCCTCCCTCTCACTGGTCTTGACTTCACAGGTACACTCTCACCTCATCATTGTTTCTAAACAGCTTCTTAAATCTAATATACAGTAAGATGTATTCTTTATGAAGATATGAAATATTTTATTATAATTTGCGAATAATTTGTATAAATATACAAAAATAAATTATTCATTGCTGTTGCAGCTGCCTGTATTCTGTATGTACTTTATATACTGTATCTGTGTGTGTGTGTGTGTGTGTGTGTGTAT